>MU713098.1:51219-82487 GCA_026770625.1 Nicotiana glauca
GTCATCATTTTTAAATCAATTTTGGAGCTTTTTGGGGGATTTTGAAGAGGAAATCCAAGGGAACGTCATTGAGGTAAGATTGTATTATCATAAAACTCGTTTCTATGGTGTTATTTCACGGATTAGGCTTGTAATTTATGGAAAATTAGTGGTTGAAATTGAAGAACTAGGGCATGTATTTCGAGACCTAAAATTAGGGATTTGAGGGGTCATTTGTGGTTGGATTTTGATAAATTCTTATGCATGAACTCGTGAGAGGATAAGGATTCCATTGACATTAATTTTGTCGGATTTTGAGACGTGGGCTCGGGGTCGGGTTTTACCAATTTTAGTTTTTTTTTAATGTAAATTGGTTATTTTCGAGTGGGGTATGTTCCATCATCATATTTGGATGGTATAAATTTGCTTTTGGTTAGATTTGGAGCATCTGGAGGCCGAGTCGAGAGACAAAGGCATCGCAGGCTGGAGTTTAGACCGGATAGAGGTAAGTAATGATTGTAAATGTTGTCCTGAGGGTATGAAACCCCGGATTTTGCATCATTACACTACTTCGAGTGACGCACATGTTAGAAAACGAGCGTGGGGTTATGCACTATTGGGAATTGTGACTTAGTCCGTCTCATATGACTGTTAAACCGCATATTTGATTGAAAACCATTTGTTATCATTATGTTTGGAAAGGTATTATCATATTTTGGACTGAATACCATATTTGAGCCTCGTGCCAATTATTTTGAACCCTTAGGGGAATTTTTGCTACTATTCCTCAATGTTTTGATTTCATATTTATACGCAATCATGCTTTATTCTACTATTTTCATAACTCAACTATATTTACTCTGTTTCTGACATTTTGAATGATATTTTTTGGCTGAGTGTCATGTTTTACTGTTGCCCGAGTGGCTTGAGAGATTTTTGACTCAGTGAGGCCGAGGGTCAGTGTTATGAGGATATTACGGGATCAGGCTGCGTGCACATAGCAATATTGTACTAATTCATGATTATAAGGCCGAGGGACTACTTTGTTACGCCATGAGATGGCTTGTTGTGAGGCCGAGTGCATGTTTGATTATTCTACGAGATGGCTTAATATATCTATAAGGAGCCTCTCCAGGAGTCTGTATATAATACGGATGTAAGGAGTCTGTACACTCCTAGTGAGCGCGGGTACCCAGTGTGATATGTGATATTGACCAAGGGGCGGTTGTTGTTTCATGTTATTGCCCAAGGGGCTGATATGAGTGATTGTGAGATAGCCCGAGGGGCTGGTTTTGTTGGTATTTTTGCTGGAAGGGCTAATTTATGTTTCTATCCTTTTCTCCCTATTTCCGTCACTTGTTTGAAGTACTAGAAGATGTTTTTAAAAAGGTTTTTACTGAACTAAGGTGTTTTACGAGCTTTAACTATTTTATTGCATTATACTAGTTTTATACTGTTTGTGTTGTAGCATTATGATGTGCTTTACGTGTTTTCTTATCTCTCAACTACCTATACTTTTATTACTTACTGAGTTGGCGTACTCACATTACTCCCTGCACCTTTTGTGCTGATCCAGGAGTCTCGGGTCACGCTAGCGAGTGCTGATTTACCTTCCAGCAGGCTTGCTTGGAGTTGACTAGGTAGTTGCTCGACGTTCGCAGCCTAGTGCTTTTCCTTCCTATCCTTATTTCACTTTGTACTTGCATACTCTTAAATGTATTGTAGATACTTATGACTGGTGACACCCCGATGTCGAGCTGTGTTTGTTTTTGCACTGTTTTATTCTACTCTATATTTTGGGATTTTTAGCTTATTAATGACTTTAAATGAGTCGTTATAATTGTTTAGTTGGTTTAGGGGTTTGTGTCGGCTGGCCTAGGTTCACGATAGGTTCCATCATGACCGGGTTCATTTTAAGGTCATGACAAGTTGGTATCAGATCCTATGTTACTAGGTCTCACGGGCCATGATCAAGTTTAGTAGAATCTTGCAGGTCAGTACGGAGATGTCTGTATTTATCCTTGGGAGGCTGCAGAACCTTTCGGAAAACTTCATATTCTTGAAATCTTGTCGTGTGAATCTGTCGAGCCAAGTACTAAACTTTTGTTATTACATTCTCTAACAGATGGTGAGGGCACGAGCGACCGATTAGGATGGACAACCACCAGTACCACCAGCTGTGGCCACTAGAGGCCAAGGATGTGATCGAGGTTGTGGTAGGGGCAGAGGTATAGCATGTACCGCAGCTAGGGCTGCACATGCAGATCCACCAGACGCCCCAGTTCAAGATTAGGTCCCAGTTGTGGACAATCCAGCAGCACCAACTCTGGCACCAGTTGTGCCTATTATGATTCCAAGCCTTCAGGAGGCCCTGGCCCAGATTTTATTAGTATGCGCTGGCCTAGCTCAGGCGGTCTCAGCTACTACAGCTGTAGCTACTTCTTAGTCCGGGGGAGGCACTCAGACTCCCGTCACTCGCATACCTGAGCAGGTCGTGCAGGAACTTAAGACACCGGGGGCACATCTAGCCCAGTCGGTTACAACTGCTCAGGACTATGTAGCTTCTGTTATGCCAGAGGACGAGCAGTGTAGGTTGGAGAGGTCCGGTAGACTTCAGCCTTCGACTTTCAGTAGTTCAGAGGGCGAGGATGCCCAGGGTTTCTTGGACAAGTGTTAGAGGATTCTTCATATAGCGGTTATTCTAGAGACCAGTGGGGTAGCATTTACCACTTTTCAGTTTTCAGAAGATGTCTTCACTCGGTGGGAGACTTATGAAAGTCATAGGCCTATTAATGCAGCACCCTTTACCTGGCAGCAGTTCTCCGTTCTCTTTTTGGAGAAGTATGTGCCACGGTCTCACCGGGAGAAGCTGCGCAGGCAGTTCGAACAGTTACTATAGGGTGATTTGACTATGACGCAATATGAGATGAGGTTCTAAGAGTTAGCTCATCATATGGTTTGATTGGTCCCGACAGATAGAGAGAGGATCAGGAGTTCCGTAGATGGCCTCACGTATCAACTTCAAAATTCTCATGACCAGGGAGAGGGTGTATGGTGCTACTTTTGAGGAGGTTGTTGAAATTTCTCACGAGATTAAGTCAGTTCGTCACCGGGAGTGAGATGAGAGAGAGGCCAAGAGGTCTCGGGGATCTAGTATTTATAGTGGTGCTCCTTCGAGAGGTTAGTTTCAGCACGGCAGAGGTCGTCCATTCGGACATGCTCATACAGCTCGCCCAGGTTATCGAGGTGCATCATCGGGTCATGGTTCTCACAGTACTCATCAGGGCCATTCATCACTCAATGACCTTCCATCCTAGAGTTTGTCCCGTGCTCCATCTGTTCAGGGCTCTTCTATGCCAGGAGCATCTGCTAGTCATTCTGGTGCTAGGGTATCCCTTTAGTCCCCGTCTCCAGCACCAGGGAGTTGTTATGAGTGTGGAGAGTTGGGTCACATATGGAGGTAGTGTCCTCATCGTCTTGGAGGTTCATCTCAGCAGAGGAATCATCCATTGGCTTCAGCACCAGTTACTTTACCACCACCCACCCACCTAGCTAGGGGTGAAGGTTAGTCAGCTAGGGGTCTCCCTAGAGGGGGAGGTTGATCAGGTGGCGGTCAGTCTCGTTTCTATGCACTCCCAGCTAGGCCCGATACTATTGCTTCAGATGCTGTGATCACAGGTATTGTCTCAGTCTGCCATAGAGATGCCTTTGTGTTATTTGATCACGGTTCCATATTTTCATGTGCCATCATATTTTACTCATTATTTGGATATGTCCCGCGAGTCTCTTGTTTCATATGTTCATGTATCTACTCCAACGGGTGATATTATAGTTATAGACCGTGTGTACCGATCGTGTGTGGTGATTATTGCGGGTCTTGAGACCCGAGTGGACCTGTTATTGCTTTGTATGGTGGACTTCAATGTGATATTAGGCATGGATTGGCTATCTCCGTAAAGTGCTATTTTGGACTGTCATGCTCAGACAATGACTTTGTGCCGGGTGTGCCACGGATTGAGTGGCGAGGTTAAACTGATTATGTTCCCAGTAGGGTACTTTTATTCCTGAAGGCACAATGTATGGTTGGGAAGGGTTGTCTTTCTTACTTAGCCTTCGTGAGGGATGTCAGTGAAGAGGCTCCCAACATTGATTTTGTTCCAGTTGTGAGGGATTTCCTGATGTGTTTCCTGCAGACCTGTCGGGCATGCCACCGGACAGAGATATTGATTTTGGTATTGATCTGGTGCCTGTTGATACCCAATTTTTTTCTAAATATTTTTAACATGCAAAATATTTTCAAAATAGCATATGTGTGCATATATAGGTATGTCCAAATGTTTATTTATTTTTTCTTAATTTTTAAAGATTTTAAAAATCAATTTATTTCCATATCTTATCCAGAAAAAACCAATAATTATTCCCAAAATTACCATTTTGGTGATTCATTTATTGGACTCTCATATTTATGCTAAAATATAGCTAAAGTAATTTTTGCATATTTTTATAAATTTATTTAGTATTTTTAAAACTAAATTGCATATAATTGCAATATTAGCCTCTTTTAGATTTAATTACGTTTACGACTATAAAAATTAGGTCCAATATTTTTAATTCGATAATTGTGTATTATTAATCATTTAAGTACTTTAATTTATTTCCATAAATTATTCTACTATTTTTATAAAATAAATAAGGGAAAAGTGGCTATTTAAAATGTAGCCCAATTGTGTTTCAATTGTAGCTTGAATTGACCCCAAATTTAAACCCAATTACCAAGACCAAATCCTAGACATACCTGACCCGTAACCCAATTAAAACAACCCATCCAGATTCCCATTTAATCTCAGTCGTTGATCGCTCGGATCAACAACTCACAATAACTCTTTCCTCTTTTTAATCTCGACCTACCCCCAAACCCTAACCACTTCTCACCCCCAGCCACCTCTGAATCCGTTTCTCTCTCCCATTTGTCTCTCAATTCTCTCTCAACTCTCTCTCAAACCCTAGCCGCCGCCCTCAACTACCACCCTAAAATCGCCTAAATCAGTGGCTTCCAAAGCCATTGGAAGACTGTATCTACCTCCTATGGCTTCTACATGCCCGATTATCATGGTTTCAAGGCTAGATCCTGGAAAAGCCTAGTCCAGACCCTGCATGATTTCAGTTCTATGGATGTCTCCGGTCATATTTGACCTTGCTACGGCCAACCATGGCTATTCAAGCCTGACTCTTGACTTCTCCTACTTAGATCGATGATTTTCCAAGCCTTTCTCACCATCTGGGGTTCTTCTGAAACCCTAACCTTTGAGGTTCTTCCGATTTGTTTTAAGATCTGTTTTAGATCTGTGTTTGCTCTAAACTTCTAAACGTTTTCTCAAGGTTTCTTTCAAAACTCTACCTTCAAGAACCCTCATCATTTCCGATTTGGGTTTTTTTAAAGTTATTTCGAAGCTTTCTTTGATTTTTAACATGTTCTATTGTGTTTCCTTATGTCGTTCTTCTACTTGAGTTTGCATGTTAAGGGCCTTGACCTTTTTGAGATTTTTGAATCTATTTGGTTAGTATTTGTCTGATTTACCTGTGTTTCATCTCTAGACTCGATTTATTTTGGGTTCATTCGAGTTCTGAGACTATTTGCTGTGTGATTTACTTGTCCATCATCTCTAAATTTGATTGTTTTCAAAACCCTAATTTCTTTGGACCTATTCGAGCTTCTGAAGTTGCTTCATCTATTGCTCGACTAGATTTAAAATCTTTTGATTGTTTCTTTATGTGATTCTGATTTCCTGCCATCATTGAAACTCGACTATATTGTTCAGAAAGGTCTTTTTATTTGACCTTTCGCATGCTTCAGATACTCTCTCTTTTCTCTATTACTAAGTAAGTGAAATTGACCTATGTGACTACCATGTTTCGATAGTTTACTATCTACTGACTTTGTGATTATTATTGCATGATGCTTCTCTTTGTCATAAGTTCAGCCTCACATGCCTAATGTTATACACTCTTTTATATGCTAAATTTTCCTCTAAAATGACCTTCAATTGTGGACTGATTTCAAACCACTCCTTGTGTAATTCTGATTACACTCATGTGTTAAATAATTGATTATTTCCTTGTTTTACTAATTTCCCTGTTTCTTGGATTGATTTGAAAACTTCCCTTTAGACTTTCGATTCTCCTGTTCTTAGTTTGGTTTATTTGTTTATTCATGGGAACCCATGTTATTCTCTCCAAATCATTAATTTCGAATCCCTGACTCCTTGATTTACTATGTGCATATCGTCTCCATATTCTGCAAATTTATTGTGTTTCTTACCTTATTTGGTTAACCTAGTATTTCAAAGATTCTTCAGTAGTTATTCCCTTAATTAAACCACTATGTACTTACCCCTAATTGTCTGTTCTGCATATGATGCTCTACTTGATTTCTTTCCTATAATAAACCCCTACCCCATTGTGTTTAATATTGATGGTTTGCTTGAGGCATGACAGTATTGAGCATTACTGCTTATGACTCAAACTTGATTCCCCTGGGATCATAACCTCTATGTATTCACTAGTGTTGTGTATTTTGGTGGGCTTATGGGCAAGCCAGCACCTTCTATTATTGTGCATGCCCAAAGCTGACCCTTGCCTAAGTACATAGGATCTTTGCAATTTCCCAACCCCTGAACCCCTTTTGTATGAAATTATCAACTTGTTTATGGCTTTTTCCGTGGACCTCTTTCCCTCTTCTTTATTCCCTCAAAACTCTGTTTCTTCACTAACACTCTCTCTTAGACTTAAATTTTGTCCCCCTTTTGTGAGCCTTGCCTTGGGACCCATGAGCTCCCTCTGAACTTGGACACCTAAGGGCAGGCACTTCCACACTGCATTTGTCCCTATTCTGGTGATACAATTTGGGTGTGAGCACTGCTCGGAGTCCCGTTGAGGATCTTAAGGAACTCTGACACACTTAAATTGGAGAAAGGCTTTGGATCAATGGTCTTTGAGTTGGTCTATCTCATAACTCAGAGAGGAAGTCAAGAATCAGGTTTCCTCTGGTTGTACTTTTTTTTGTACTTTTCTGATGTAATTTATCATTTTGGTTTGTAATAAGATGTAATAAACATTTGGGGCTAGCTAGTGAAAAGTGTTGGGTAACTATGCATACAAGAGTAGAAATCATGCCTATAAGGTGTTTTAACTTTTGCGTATTCAAACTTCACCTAGAAACCATGCCTATGGGAATATTTTAATTCTGCATAATTCAAATTGCATTTAGATACTATGTCTATCAGGTTTAAAATAAGTTTCTGCACTTAGATATCATGTCTATAAGGTTTAAAACAAGTTTATGCATCTAGATACCATGTCTACAAGGTTTAACACAAGTTTCTACACTTAAACACCATGTCTATAATATTTCTACAATTATATACCACATCTAAAAATCAGTAATGCATGGAAATCATGCCTATAGGGATCCTCAAGCAATTCTGGTTTGTTTTCATTCACAGTCAATGTTAGATATAAAATCAGTAATATTAGATGTTATCACCTAGAATCTGCAACCAACTTATTTGATTTTTGAACATTCTGCATCTCTTTTAATAATCTAAGTCCCTCAGTTATCAAGTTTAGTATGCATATACGACTTCAAACAATTCATTTCAAGCCTTACTATCTCATCACCTTCTAAATCCAGTAGATATCATGCCTATAGGACCCGTCTAAACACGTAGGCAAGCCTTAGAGTAATAACTGTAAACTGAGTCTGTTTCTCTTAATCATTAAAACCAACAGGCATGCCTAATTTGGACTTCTTATATGAGTTATGTAATAAACCAATCTGCCTTGATATTCAAACTCCCTCGTATTTTGTATTTTTAATTAGACCTAAAACGTATGGGCAAGTAATGCTAATTATATGCTTTCTTTGTTTAAGAAGGTATATATGAGCCTTTGTTTGTTTATATGCTTTTACCCAAAATGTCTAATATGTATTTTGTATGTCGCCTTAGAGTTTTACCTTAGAAACTTAAAATAAGCCCGATATCCCTCCCTTTTTAGGATTAGTAGTCCTAAGTGCCTCCGGGACTGATAGGAGTGGGACGGGTAATAGCATGCAATAAGTAATTGATACCAATCCGCACTTTGAATACCTTAACTGAGTGGGAATGGTAGATATGGATATGATGACCATGCGATAATATCACGTGTAGCCCCTCATTGAGAAGTGATTACTGGACATTGTGTGTGGTGATCCATATTTTTAATAAGCCTAGGACCCTCTTCCTTTATTCTTCATTTCTTTTCTTTCAGCATTTTAACTCCTTATTTAAAGATCAGCTTTTCTAATTGTTCTTTCAAACCTTGTTTACTTTCAAACCATTATGTGTTGAAATCCCCTCTTATTTGAGCCTTATCCGCCTATATGTTAATTGCACCTCAATTCATAATAATTGTCTGGCCAGGAACCACACTAGTGGATTCTGAGAGGTGCCTAACACCTTCCCCTTAGAATAATTTCAAGCCCTTACCCTAACTCTGGTTATTCAAATCAAACTCTTTTGGTGTCCTAATGCACCCTAATCATTAGGTGGCGACTCTTTGAATGCTAAACCTAGTTCCCAAAAGGAACGAGTTGTCCCTCCAAACGTCATAAATTCAATTTCGCGAGAAAAAGGGGGCGCGACAGTATGGTGACTCTACTGGGGAAAATTAGGCTTTTACCATTTTAATTCCCTTTTCAATTACGCAACTGACTTGTCTTTTGTTTCTTTCCTTTTTTGCTTTACTTTACTATTGCTTTAAATTATGAAAATTGTTGTATTTACTATTTTTTTAACGTGCAAATACGTGAAAACATGTGTTTTAATTATTGCATAATTATGCTCAACATCAAACTCCACTCGTGCCAAATAAATACCATAGCACCCTTATAATGGGTATTTGCTTTCTTCCGATATTATCACCCTCTAAATCCGGAAAAGGTATATTTGCGGTAAAATTGGTCAATCAATGGTGTAGTCGACGGTTCTGCGCCTTTCTCCCTTGAGTTGTCGGCTCAAGGGTACCAGTCTAAAACCCCATAGAAACCTCACTCTGTTTAACTGTGTATGCATCATGGTCAAACCTAGTCGAGTTAGTTATGTTGTCCATATAATAACTCTTTAAGATGGCCTTGTCCAAAGTCCACTGGGTTCCCCTAGAACCCAAATGGACGTTTTCACGTTCTGTACATTTATTTGGAGAACTAAATGTTTTTCTGACAATTGTTGATATTAAATAGCCGAGTCTGGTGGGGGGAAAAGGGCCTAATCTTATTTTCTTGCAGAAATATAAGGTACGAAGTCCCCAAATTTGGCATGGTCACCAACATCCACCCAAAACTGCTAAGCTGGTGGAAGGATTTTCACTCCAGTGATCAGACTCTTGTCCGTAAATATTAGGGAAAACTACCTTCTCTCCTGGAAATCCAACCCAACAACAAGATCATAGAAGCTGCTACTTTGTTCTGGGATTGTGAGAGGTCCGTGTTCTGCTTCAAGGAAATTGAAATGACACCCTTACAAGAAGAAATATGAGGATTGGCCGGTATACCATGGGAAACTTCGGGTTTGTTAATTCTTGAGAACCGCAAGGGCAGGGGTTTCCTCTAAATGATGGGTTTGAAGAAAAATCCCGAACTGATATGTTTGAAGGAATCTTACAGCCCTTTTGATTATTTGTATGAGATGTACGGTCACAGCAAATCCAACCATACCTATCCTGACAAGTTTTCCATAACATCATTAGGGCATATTCATCGAAGGGTCTTTGTATTCATGTTTTGCTTCCTGGGATTGATCATTTTTCCAATGAAGAAAGCAAGAATCCACACCAGACTAGCTATGGTAACTAAGACCTTAATGGAAGGAATTAGCGGGCAACCATTCAGCATTGTGCCCATGATCATTGCGGAAATATACCTTGAGAGGTGTTAACAGGGAGCCAAACACATCGAAGGCTGCAATTTGCTACTTTAACTTTGGCTCGTAGGGCATCTAGGTACAATGGATGTTCGAGTGGTTTTCGACCGAGGAGTTCATCGCTCGATCCAGAGATGTACCTTTCCTTATATAAATCGGTATAAGAGGAATGTACCCTTACGTCCCTCTCCGAGTTATAAGGCAAGCTGGTAGAAAGCAGGTTGTACCCAGGGTCGTCAAGATGAGTCACTTTCGAGCCGACTTCCAGGATGATGATAGTCCTTATTAGTGCCAAGCTCAGCACGTGTGGCACTGTAAGAGCATCATGGGGAGGGACACCATCGAGCCAGATAGATATCATGCTAGTTGTGCTCCTTATTATTCAGGCTGGTTGGAGTATAAGCATGATGGTCTGGGCCAGCCTGGGTTTATTCGAGGTCATAGGATCATAGATGAAAAGGCCGAGGCACAGGTCAAATACAATCAGCTAGGCAAGAGGATCCAGGAATGCGAAATCGAGCACCGTGAGATACAAGAAGCCAATCAAAAGCTAATTAAGGAATGGAAGGATATGGCTGTCACTTCCAATAAGCGACTGGGATATTTAGAGCGAGGCATAGTGGAGTTGGAGAATAAATTTCTCAAGAGGGTCGAACACTGCCAAAATGCTGAAGGAAACGAAGGCGGACACCTAGCCAGAGCGTACCTGTTGTTGGGACTTCGCGAGTTGGGAAAGCTGTTCGACGGAGGGATGCCGAATCTGGGGAAGGTCCTTTTGGGACCAAATAGATGGGAGCTTTCCTCTTTTTATAAAATGTAATAAGGCTAATGCCACTAGAAACTTTTATTTCCTGTTATTTAGTGTCGATTTGTGATTCGTCTACTTTTTTATCAATAAAATGAGGCATTTAGCATTCCAAGTTCTCCAAATCAACTTGTCGCTAGGCCTACCTCGGCCACAAAGAGGTCCCCTAAATTAGGACACGCTTTACATTCCCACACTATGTGTATAAATATTGCAACATTTTTTAATATAATCCTCACTGACTTGCTACCTTTTTTGTTTTTACTTTTTGTTTATTTCCCCATCCCCAAAAGGTTAGTTCATGCACAATGGCAACATCATCTTATTCCACGAGATCCAGGGGCCCTCCACCCACTCCTCCTCTCAGTCCTGTCAAAAACAAGAACAAAGGGAAGATGGAAGATTTGAACAACGCCAAAAAGGAAAACTCAACTGAATGGATAGAGGTCACTCATGGTCACGGTGCTCTGGTTCTCAAGGAAAATGCATCCCAACTTGAACAAAAACTACTGAAAGTCCAAGAAGAACTTGATCAGGTTCGGAATCTGGCGAATATGGCATTTTCCCTCACTACTCTAGATATCAATTTCCCAAATGCTCAGAACCCTACACCTCCATAAAACATCCTGAAGTAACCGATCCATCCCACTCCTCACCACCAGTGCAACACCTGTCATACCTCAAATAACGCCCTACTAGTTATCCCAGAACTCCACAAATAACCACCGCCACACCCACCATAATACCCTCATCTACGTGGAGACTATGACACACTCCACCAAGCCCATCTCAAGCACACCCGAGTCTAATGATAAAGACTTGCTCATCAGAAACCTGGCCGAAGAACTTAACCGAATTCAAGGCATTGAAGTAAGTAAGGGAATTGAAGGGTGAAACTACGATGATCTTTTCATACAGCCCGATGTCGAACTGCCAGAGGGGTACAAACCTCCTAAGTTTGAGATGTTTGATGGTACAGGAGACCCAAGGGTCCATTTGAGAACGTAATGTGACAAGCTGGTTGGAGTAGGAAGAGACGAGAAAATCCGCATGAATCCTTTCATGAGGAGCTTGAAAGGAGATGATTTGTCTTGGTACATTAGCCAAGATCCAAAGAAGTGGTAGAACTGGGTAAGCATGGCATCCGATTTTATGGAAAGATTCAAGTTCAACACAGAGAATGCACCAGATGTGTTCTATATTCAAAATTTAAAGAAGATGCCTACAGAAACATTCCGTGAGTATGCTACTCATTGGAAGTTTGAAGCTGCTAAGGTTAGACCCACCTTAGAAGAAGAACAAATGAACAAATTCTTCGTCCGAGCACAAGATCTACAGAATTATGAAAGGCTGATAATGATCGAGGGCCACAAATTTTCTGACATTATCAAGCTGGGAGAAAGGATCGAAGAGGGCATCAAAAGTGGTATGGTTATGAACTTCGAGGCCTTGCAAGCTATAAATAAGGCCTTATAGTCAGGTAGTGTGTCCAAGAAAAGGAACGTAGAAGACGTAATGGTGGCACAGAGAACCAAATCTCTCATTAAATACCAAGCATGCCCAATGCCTCCACTCCCATATCAGCTTACTCCAAACTACCAAGCACCCTCACCCTCTTACCAAACTCTACCACCCACTTATCAATCACCTCCCACATATCAGCCTACTTCACCCAAATATTCCCAACCCGCACATGTTTACCAAGCCTACAATACTCAACCATCCCACTACCAATCCCCTTCTACATGTCAAAACTTCCCTAGACCTCGACCAAACTTTGACCGAAGGCCTCCAAAACAATATAAGGCTATTGCTGAACCTATCGACCAGTTGTATGAAAGACTCAAAGTTGCTGGTTATGTCACCCATATCCCTTCGGCAACCCTTGAGAACCCTTCTCAGTAGGTTAATCCAAATAAATCTTGTGCATACCATTCCAGCATGAAAGGACACACCATTGACGAATGTCATTCTCTGAAAGATAAGATCCAGACTTTAATTGATAATAAGATTATTGTGGCAAAAGAGCCTGCTCCAAATATCCGTAATAACCCTCTGCCTGACCACAATGGTGGAAGTATTCACATGATTGAAATAGAGGATGATTGGGATCCCAAGGGGTCGATCAGTTTGATCACAGAAGGTGATGACCCAAAGAAACCAATAGTCACCCTTAATCCGATCGTAGTCCAGATTCAGCCCTCTGGGGACACCGAGGTAAATATGTCCATGCCGCTTGAGTTTGAAGCGACCTCCACTAAAAAGACACCAGCAACAATTGAGGTCAATTTCGTGTCTCCAGAAAATGCACCTACACCATTTGAAGTTGCAGTTTTACTGCCCAAAGTACATGCTCCGTTCGGAGTAAAGATAGCCACGCCAATTCTAGTGGCGATGTCATCCATGACACCATTCAATACAAAGGCTATACCATGGGACTAGACAATCGAGTCAAGAAGGAAAGGCAAGGTTATGTTTGGAGAAGATATTGCAGCACAGGGTATGACGAGAATTGGTAGAGTTTATACCCCGAAACATCTGGCTGAGTCGAGAAAGTAGGCCTACCATCACCGAGACTGGGCCAGATGATGTTTGGAGAAATATACAGGCGAAGGAATACTCGGTCATTGATCAGCTGAACAAAACACCAGCGCAAATTTCCATCCTTGCTTTGCTACAAAATTCCAATGCACACAAGTATGCCCTATTAAGGGTGCTGAGTGAAGCATATGTGCCAAGCAACATCACCGGCGGAGAGATGGATAATATGGTGGGACAGGTATTGGAAAGTCACAAGATCAATTTTCATGAAGATGAGTTGCCACAAGAAGGGTTGAGTCACAACAAGGCATTACACATCACCGTGCAATGCGAAGACTATTTTATCACCAGAATCCTGATTGATGGAGGGTCCAGCCTCAACATTTGTCCATTGGTAACACTCAGAACATTAGGTAAGGAACATAAGATAAAGGACGGGGCCATCAACGTGATAGCTTTCGATGATTCCCAAAGGTCCACCATTGGGGAAATTAGTCTGTGTTTGCAAATGGGGCCTACTTGGTTCAATGTTAATTTTCAAGTGATAGACATACCGACATCTTAAAATTTGTTGTAGGGACGACCATGGATTTATGCCGTTGGGGACGTAGCGTCAACACTAAATCAAGAAGTGATGGTAGCAATCCTATATACAGTCACTAGACCATTCCGGCAATCGGAGGCATAAGAAAGATAGGTGGGGAGACCGATCACCACATTGAGCGAGTCAACGCTGTTGACAAGGACAAATGGTGGGACAACAAAATTAAGAGCATATTGAACTAGAGCGGATATGAACCTGGTAAGGGGCTTGGCAAGAACCTCCAAGGAATCGCTAAGCCTATAAAACTCAAGAAACATTGCACCACTTTCGATCTGGGATATGAGTATACCTGGAAAGAATTCAACAACTGGTTGCCACTGTGGCACGGTCCTTACTATCAGCTGGAGCAGCCAATACCACACTTGGAACAGACTTTCCAACCGACTGATATTATCTATGGGTCAGAAGAAGAGGAAACACTAGCAACGGTGAGGAATTTGTTCCTAGAAGACGACGATATGGATTGTTGTTTCGTTCTCGAGGAGGAAGGGGAGGAAGGCCCTTCCATACAGGCTATGATCAGAGGGGCACACCTCAATAACTAGACCATCAGAACCACCAGAGTCCGGCGAGCCTCGGGGTAGCAAGGCTGAACAAGCATCATGCACTATCTTTTATTGTTACTAGTTAATTTTTTCTTTTGCATTTCAAATTTCCTCAATAAGATCTTCAATGTTCAAAACAGTTATGGAATTTATCAAAGCATTTCGATTTTCCTTATAGATCAACACTCTTATTCTTTTCTCTCATTACTGTACTTATACATCATTACTATTACTTATCTTGATGAACCAATGACTGTGACATGCAATGAGATAACGCAATAAACGGACATAGACTTAGAGAAAGATGACATACCTGAAGATATTGTTAAAGAAGTTGAGAACTTTGAAAATCGACCTAAGTCCAACCTAGAAATTGAAAATATGGGGGATGAAGAGAATGTCAAAGAAGCACGAACCAGTGTTCACTTATCATCATCAGAAAAGAAGGAATACATAGAATTTCTAAGAGAATATGAGGACATATTCACCTGGTCATATGACGACATGACTGGCCTGAGCACGTTTATTGTGACTCACAAACTGCCAACTGATCTGACATGTCCACCGATAAAGCAAAAGCTCAGAAAGTTCAAACTGGATATGAGTTTGAAAATCAAGGAAGAAGTCACCAAGCAGGTCAAAGCCAAGGTCCTCAGGGTAGTAGAATACCCGACATGGTTAGCCAACATTGTGCCAGTACCAAAGAAGTACGGGAAGGTTAGAGTCTATGTCGACTACCGGATCTCAATTGGGCTATTCTGAAAGAAGACTGTCTTTTACCAAACATACACATCCTGATCGACAATTACGCCAAGCATGAATTGCAATCATTTGTGGATTATTTTGCTAGTTATCATCAGATCTGGATGGATGAAGAAGATGCTAAAGAAACGACTTTCATTACGACGTGGGGAATGTACTGTTACAAGATGGTGCCGTTTGGGTTTGAGAATGCTGGGGCCACCTACATGAGGGCCATGACTACCATTTTCAATGATATGATACATAAGGAGATAAAGGCGTACGTAGATGTTGTTATCATCAAGTCCAAGAAGGCCACTGATCACATGGAAGATTTTAGGAAGTTTTTCAATAGATTGTGAAGGTACAACCTGAAACTGAATCCCGAGAAGTGTGCATTTGGGGTTCCTACTGGAAAACTACTTGGTTTTATCATGAGTCACAAAGGAATAGAACTGGATCCCTCAAAGGTCAAAAGCCATTCAAGAGTTGCCACTGCCAAAGAACAAGAAGGATGTGATGAGTTTATTGGGAAGACTCAATTACATCAGCCGGTTCATAGCACAATCCACGGTCATCTGTGAGCCAATCTTCAAGATGTTGAAGAAGGATGCCGCCACCAAACGGACTGATGACTGCCAGAAAGCTTTCGACAGAATCAAAGAATACTTATCAACACCACCGGTCTTAGTCCAGCCCGAGCCAGGTAGACCTTTACTACTCTACATCGTAGTATTAGATTGTGCCTTCGGTTGCATTCTTGGGTACCGTGATGAAATGGGGAGGAAAGAGCAGGCCATTTACTATCTCAGCAAGAAGTTCACTCTATACGAAGCCTAGTATTCTCTGCTACAACGTACCTGTTGTGCTCTGACTTATGTGGCCCAGAAGTTGAGGCATTACTTTGATGCCTATACTACATACCTCATATCAAGGATGGATCCTCTAAAGTACATCTTTCATAAGCCCATGCCCACTGGCAAGCTAGCCAAGTGACAAATCCTGTTGAGTGAATTTGACATTGTCTACGTGACTCGGAAATCAATCAAGGGATAGGCACTAGCAGATCACCTTGCGGAAAATCCTATAAATGGAGAGTACGAACCCCTGAAGACGTATTTTCCTGACGAGGAGGTATCATTTGTAGGAGAAGATATTGCAGAATCCTATGATGGATGAAGGATGCTTTTCGATGGAGCAGCAAATTTCAAGGGAGTTGGCATAAGAGCAGTCCTAGTGTCAGAAACCGGTCAACATTATTCGGTGTCAGCTAAGCTCAGGTTCCCTTGCACCAACAACATGGCCGAATATGAAGCCTGCATCCTAAGGCTCAAGATCGCCATTGACATAAACATACAAGAGTTGCTAGTAATTGAAGATTCAGACTTACTCATACATCAGGTCCGAGAAGAATGGCCAACCAAGAACTCTAAGATACTCTCGTATCTGCACCATGTGCAGGAATTGAGAAAGAGGTTCACAAAGACAGAATTCCGACATGTTCCCAAAATCTAGAATGAATTCGCCGATGTATTGGCTACCCTGTCATCCATGATACAGCATCCCAATAAGAACTTCATCGATCACATTCCAGTAAAGATCCATAATCAGCCAGCCTACTGTGCTCACGTCGAAGAAGAAGCAGACGGTAAACCTTGGTTTAAGGATATCAAGGAATATCTAACAAAAGGAGAGTACCCAGAAATGGCAAATACTATTCAGAAATGCACACTTCGGAGGCTGTCTAACAATTTCTTTCACGGCAGAGGTATATAGGAGGACTCCTGATCTGGGACTACTAAGGTGTGTCGACGTAAATGAAGCATCTATGCTACTGGAGGAAATCCACACTGGGACCTATGGTCCACTTATGAACGGTTTTGTCTTAGCAAAGAAGATCCTCCGAGATGGATACTTTTGGATGACTATGGAGACATACTACATCTAGTATGTTTGGAAATGCCACCGCTGCTAGATACGCGCAGACATGATAAAGGTACCTCCCACTGAGGCTTAATACAACGAGCTTACCATGGCCTTTCGCGGCCTAGGGAATGGATGTTATTGGACCTATCGAGCCTGCCGCTCAACGGACACAGATTTATCCTGGTAGCAATTGACTATTTCACTAAATGGGTCGAAGCAACATCTTACAAAGCAGCAACTAAGAAAGTTATGGCAGACTTTGTCTGCGACCACATTGTTTGCCGATTTGGGATTCCAGAGTCAATCATTAATGATAATGGCTCCAACCTCAACAGTGACTTGATGAAAGCCATGTGTGAAACTTTCAAGATCATTCACAAGAATTCTACAGCCTATAAACCTCAGATGAATGGAGTTGTAGAAGCCGCCAACAAGAACATCAAGAAGATATTGAGAAAAATGATAGAGAAGCATAAGCAATGGCATGAAAAGCTATCATTTGCTCTATTAGGATATCGCACCACAGTCCGCACATCAACCGGGGCAACCCTCTATATACTGGTTTATGATACAGAAGCTGTCATTCCAGCTGAAGTAGAAATTCCTTCCTTAAGGATCATACAAAAAGTTGAGCTCGAGGATGCAAAATGGGTGAAAAGTCGTTATGAGCAATTAGCCCTTGTCGACAAAAAGAGAATGATTGTAGTTTGCCATGGTCAACTTTATCAGAATAGAATGTCCAAAGCCTTCAGCAAAAGAATCAAGCCGAGCAGTTAACACCAGGACAGTTGGTGTTAAAGAATGTTTTTCCGTATTAAGATGAAGCCAAGGGGAAATTCTCTTCCAACTGGCAAGGTCCGTACATGGTTCACCGGGTTCTAAAAGGAGTCCTCATACTTGCAGGAATGGACGGAGAAGTTTGGCCAAAGCCAATTAATTTAGATGCAGTCAAGTGTTACTATGTGTAATCTTATGCTTTCCTATATGATGTAAATTGAACTACGTCTGACCTCATTCCCGTTTAAGAGGTCATACGTAGGCAGCCTTATAGGTTCGGTCACAATTCAATAAAATTTTCATTTCCCCCGCAATTGGAAACTAAGGCAGAATTTTGAGGAGGACCCTCAAAATTCCGTAGCAAGAGAGGTCGCGATGTCTTGAGTCACATCACAGTTGTCGGTTCATCCAAAAAATTGCTTCTTAATTATATACTTATGTCATATTTTTTACAATGTTTATTATCGAAATTTCCTTGTTCAGCAACACTACCCCAATGACACATATTGTATTACCATATCAAAGTCAAACAGGCCAAGCAGAGCCAGTAGAGATGCGAACTAACCTCCCCCTCTATAAAACTCAAGATTTTACTTTAAATGCAGACACCTAGATTGCAAAAGAATCTGGCTTACTATACACTCATGAGACAAACATTGTTCATGGATACAACTCTCAGAATTGTCGCACTTACCAGCATTTGCTATTCACACACGCCGGTAATATTCCCTATATCACAACGTCCCCAGTGGTAACTGCTATCAGCTAAGAAAACTCTATTACCATTTGCCCCTTTTTATTTATTGCATAAGGCTACCATTCTGCCTTTCGAGACTAAACTTTATCTCCATTCGCATTTTACTGCATTGCATAAGGCTACCATTCTGCCTTCCTAGACTAAACGATGTCTCTATATGCATTTTACTACATTGCATAAGGCTACCATTCTGCCTTCCCAGACTAAACGCTGTCTCCATCTGCATTTACTATATTGCATAAGGCTACCATTCTGCCTTTCGAGACTAAACGATGTCTCCATCCATATTTTACTGCATTGCATAAGGCTACCATTCTGCCTTCTGAAACTAAACGATGTCTCCATCTGTATTTTTTGCATTGTATGGCCGAAAGATCGCCACCTTACTTACGTTGGCATGGCTGAAAGATCGCCACCTTATTTACATTTGCATGGCTGAAAGATCGCCACCTTATCTAATTAGCATGGCTAAAAGATCGCCACCTCATTTACATTTGCGTGGCTGAAAGAGCACCACCTTATTTACATTTGCACGGATGAAAGATCACCACCTATTGCATCTCATGGGCTAAAAGATCACCAAATACTGCATCTAATGGGCTGAAAGATCGCCAAGCTATCCAAAGACGTCATTGTCCAGAGGCATCATTTGCATAGCCCGAGAACACCATGCCATGGTCTGAGGACCCCTTTAATCTTTTGCATATCATTATTCAAAGGAATCATGGTTTAGAGGCATCATTCTCATATCCCGAGAGTATCATTTCATGGCCTAGAAATCCTTTATTATTATACACTTCATGGCCCAGGATAGCATGGTCTAAGGATGTCATCCTAACCGTCCAAAGACAACATTCATGGTCCGATGAAAATTTGCATCATAATTAAATTTACGCATGATATATGCTTGTATTGCTTATTTAAGGGTAAACCGGCGAGCAACGGACATCTCGGCAGGAGCGATCCTGCTCCAGTTCCCGCAGCCCTATCAGATCTTAACCATTCACCTCGTCCTGAATATTGCGTCTGTTCTTGGAAAGTCTACATCAGCATATTCTACCGACGGATCCTGAACTACATATGGCATGATTCTTGTAAGACCAGGGATATGTAGGCATCTCAAAAGTCAAAGCACGACCTAAGTCTCCTCGAACCATTTCGTTCGGTCAAAATTGGCCATCATATTTTTTTTTAACATGCAAAATACTTTCAAAATAGCATATGTGTGCATATATAGGTATGTCCAAATGTTTATTTGTTTTTTCCTAATTTTTAAAGATTTTAAAATCAATTTATTGCCCTATCTTATCCAGAAAAAACCAATAATTATTCCCACAATTACTATTTTGGTGACTCATTTACTGGAATCTCATATTTATGCTAAAATATAGCTAATTTAATTTTGTATATTTTTACAAATTTATTTATTATTTTTAAAACTAAATTGCATACGATTGCAATATAGCCTCTTTTAGATTTAATTACGTTTGTGACTATAAAAATTAGCTCCAATATTTTTGATTTGATAAGTGTGTATTATTAATCATTTTAGTACTTTTAATTTATTTCCAGAAATTATTCTACTATTTTATAAAATAAATAAGGAAAAAGTGGCTATTTAAAATGTATCCCAATTGTGTTTCAATTGTAGCCTGAATTGACCCCCAATTTTAAACCCAATTACCCAGCCCAAATCCTAATCATACCCGACCCATAACCTAATTAAAATAACCCGCATGGATTCCCATTTAATCCCAGCCGTTGATCGCTCAGATCAATGGCTCACAATAACTCTTTCTTTTTTTAATCACGACCTACCCCCAAACCCAACCACTTCTCACCTCCAGCCGCCTCTGAATCCCTTTCTCTCTCAACTCTCTCTCAAACACTAGCCGCCGCCCTCAACTACCACCCTGAAACCGCCAAAATCAATGACTTCCAAAGCCATTGGAAGCCTGTATCTAACTCATATGGCTTCTACATACCTGATTATCATGGTTTTAAGGCTAGATCCTGGAAAAGCCTGGTCCATACCCTGGTTGATCTTAGTTCTATGGCTATCTCCGGTAATCTTTGACCTTGCTCTGGCCAGCCATGGCTAATCAAGACTGACTCTTGACTTCTCCTGCTTAGATCGATGATTTTCCAAGCCTTTCTCACCAGTTGGGGTTCTTCTGAAACCCTAACCTTTGAGGTTCTTTCTATTTCTTTTAAGATCTGTTTTAGATCTGTGTTTGCTCTAAACTTCTAAATATTTTCTCAAGGTTTCTTTTGAAACTCTACCTTCAAGAACCCTCATCTTTTTCGATTTGGATTTCTGTTAAGTTATTTCAAAGCTTTCTCTGATTTTTAACATGTTCTACTGTGTTTCCTTATGTCATTCTTCTAATTGAGTTTGCATATTAAGGGCCTTTTCTTTTTTGAGATTTCTGAATCTATTTGGTTAGTATTTGTCTGATTTACCTATTTTTCATCTCTACACTCCATTGATTTTGGGTTCATTCAAGTTCTGATACTATTTGTTGTGTGATTTACTTGTCCATCATCTTTGAATTTGATTGTTTTCAAAATCCTAATTTCTTTGGACCTATTCGAGCTTCTGAAATTGCTTCATCTGTTGGTCGACTAGATCTAAAATCTTTTGTCCGTTTCTTTATGTGATTCTGATTTCCTGCCATCATTGAAACTCGACTATATTTTTCAGAAAGATCTTTTTACTTGACCTTTCGCATGCTTCGGATACTCTCTCTTTTCTCTATTACTAAGTTGGTGAAATTGACCTATATGACTACCATATTTTGATAGTTCACTATCTACTTACTTTGTGATTGTTATTGCAAGATGCATCTCTTTGTCATAAGTTTAGCCTCGCATGTCTAATTTTTATGCACTCTTTTATATGCTAAATTTTCCTACTAAAATGACCTTCAATCGTGGACTGATTTCAAACAACTCCTTGTGTAATTCTGATTGCACTCGTGTGTTAAATAATTGATTATTTCCTTGTTTTACTAATTTCCCTATTTCTTGGATTGATTTGGAAACTTCCCTTTAGACTTTCGATTCTCCTATTCTTAGTTTGGTTTATTTGTTTATTCATGGGAACCCATGTTATTCTCTCCAAATCAGTAATTTTGAATCCCTGACTCTTTGATTTACTATGTGCTGATTGTCTCCATATTGTACAAATTTATTGTGTTTCTTACCTTATTTGGTTAACCGAGTATTTCAAAGATTCTTCATTAGTTATTCCCTTAATTAAACCTCTATGTACTTACCCCTAATTGTTTGTTCTGCATATGATGCTCTACTTGATTTCTTTCCTTAAATGTTTTCTGCCCGTTACCGTTTAATTTTAACTCCTTAATTAAACGAAGTCTTTAATCCTGATTTGATTTTTTTATTAGTATATAGTTCCATAACTATTGCTAAACTATGATTCGTGCCTTATTTTCTACTTGTTTTCAAACTATAAATACCTTGTTCTTTCATTAACACATACACGAACACTCTGAGTTCTAAAATCACTTACACTCAAAACATTCTCTCCTGCTTTACTACTTCTACTGTGACCTATTTAGCTGGCTGAAAGCCAAAGCTATATTTCAAAATCCGGCTACCTTGCCTTTACTGTATTTGCTTCTTTGAACTGGTATGTTCTGATTAAAATTTCAGTATCACAACAATATGTTTACTTAATACTTTTTCCTGTTTGTCTGCCTACTGCTTGTGTTTAATTCAGTACTTTATTCCAGCATGATGTAATTTCTTTTTTCCTATTTTGAATCATTGTATTAAGTATTCTAAACCCCTACCCCAATGTGTTTGATATTGATGGTTTGTTTGAGGTATGACACTATTGAACATTACTGTCCATGACTCAAACTTGATTCGCCTAGGATCATAACCTCTATCTATTCACTAGTATTGTGTGTTCTGGTGGGCTTATGGGCATGCCACCACCTTCTATTGTTGTGCATGCCCAAAGCTGACCCTTGAGTAAGTAGATAGGCTCTTTGCAATTTCCCAACCCCTAACCCCTTTTGTATGAAATTATCAAATTGTTTATGGGTGTTTCCCATCACCTCTTTCCCTCTTCTTTATTCCCTCGAAACTCCGTTTCTTCACTTACACTCTCTCATAGACTTAAGTTCTTCCCCCTTCTTGTGAGCCTTGCATAGGGGCCCATGAGCTCCATCTGAACCTCGAGACTTGAGGGCTGGCACTTCCACACATCACTTGTCCCTATTCTGGTGATATAATTTGGATTTGAGCACTGCTTGGAGTCCCATTGAGGCTCTTAGGGAACTCTGACACACTTAAATTGGAGAAAGGCTTTAGATCAATGGTCTTTGAGTTAATCTATCTCATAACTCAGAGAGGAAATTAAGAATTAGGCTTTCTCTGGTTGTACTTTTGTGATGTAATTTATTATTCTGGTTTGTAATAAGTTGTAATAAATATTTGGGGCTGGCTAGTGAAAAGGGGTGGGTAATTATGCTTGCAAGGGTAGAAATCATGCCTATAGGGTGTTTTAACTTCTATGTATTCAAACTTCACCTAGAAAACATGCCTATAGTAATGTTTTAATTCTGCATAATTCAAACTGCATTTAGATACTATGTCTATAAGGTTTAAACAATTTTCTGCATTTAAATACCATGTTTATAAGGTTTAAAACAAGTTTTTGCATCTATATATCATGCCTACAAGGTTTAACATAAGTTTCTTCACTTAGACACCATGTCTATAATATTTTTGCAATTAAATACCATATCTAAAAATCAGTAATGCATGGAAATCATGCCTATAGGGATCCTCGAGCAATTCTGGTTCATTTTCATTCACGGTCAATGTTAGATATAAAATCAGTAATATTAGATGTTATCACCTGCAGAATCTGTAACCAACTTATTTATTTTTTTTACATTCTGCATCTCTTTTAATAATCTAAGTCCCTCACTTAAAAAGTTTAGCAAGTATGCATATAGGACTTCAAACAATTCATTTCGAGCTTTACTATCTCATCACCTTCTAAATCTAGTAGATATCATGCCTATAGGACCCCGTCTAAATACTTAGGCAAGCCTTAGAGTAATAATTGTAAACTAAATATGTTTCTCTTAATCATTACACCAGCTGGCAGGTCTGATTTGGACTTCTTATTTGAGTTATGTAACAAACCAATCTACCTCAATATTTAAACTCCCTCATCTTTGGTATTTTTGATGACATAAAAAGTATGTGCAAGTCATGCTAATTATATGCTTTCTTTGTTTAAGGAGGTATATATGAGCGTTTGTTTGTTTATATGCTTTTCCCAAAATGTGTAATATGTGTTTTGTAAGTCGTCTTAGAGTTTTACCTTTGAAACTTCAAACAAGCCCGATATCCCTCCCTTTTTAGGATTAGTAGTCCTAAGTGCCTCCGGGACTGATAGGAGTGGGACAAGTAATAGCATGCAATAAGTAATAGATATCAGTCCGTGCTTTAAATACCATAACGAGGAGGGAAGGGTAGATATGGATATTATGACTACGCGATAATGTCACGCATAGACCCTCATTGAGGAGTGATTACTGGACATTGTGTGGGGTGATCCATATTTTTAATAAACTTAGGACCCCCTTCCATTATTCTTTGTTTCTTTTCTTTCAGCATTTTAACTCCTTATTTAAAGATCAGCTTTTCTAATTGTTCTTTCAAACCTTGTTTACTTTCAAACCATTATGTGTTGAAATCCCCACTTATTTGAGCCTTATCTGCCTATATGTTAATTGCACCTCAATTCACTATAATTGTCTGGCCTAAAACCACACTAGTGGATTCTGAGGGGTGCCTAACACCTTCCCCTTAGAATAATTTAAAGCTCTTGCCCTAACTCTGGTTATTCAAATCAAACTCTTTTGGTGTCCTAATTCACCCTAATCATTAGGTGGCGACTTTTCAAATTCTAAACCCAGTTCCCAAAAGGAACATTTTGTCCCTCCAAATTTCATAAACCTGATTTTCTGAGAAAAGGGGGCGTGACAGTGCCGGGCACTCAGCCCATTTCTATTCCATCGTTCCTATGGCACCAGTGGAGTTGAAGGAGTTAAAGGAGAAGCTTTAGGAACTCCTTGATAAGGGGTTCATTGGGCCTAGTGTGTAGTTGTTGGGTGCGCCTGTCCTATTTGTGAAGAAGAAGGATGTCACTATAAGGATGTGTATTGATTACAGGCAGCTGAACAAGGTTACAATTAAGAACAAGTATCCTTTACTTCGCATTGATGATTTATTTGACCAGCTTTAGGGAGCAAGGGTGTTCTCCAAGATTGATCTTCATTCAGGGTATCGCCAGCTAAAGATAATGGACTGGGATATTCTTAAGACAGCTTTTAGGACCCGATATGGTCACTATGAGTTCCTTATGATGTCTTTTGGGCTGACTAATGCCCCAGCAGCGTTCATGCGTCTGATGAACAGCGTGTTCCAGCCGTATCTCGACTCGTTATTTATAGTTTTCATTGATGATTTTCTAGTGTATTCGCGTAGTTAGGAAGAGCACGCAGAGCATTTGAGAGATGTGTTGTCGAGATTGAGAGAGGATAAGCTTTATGCAAAGTTTTCCAAATGTGAGTTTTGGCTCGGTTTAGTGGCTTTCTTGGGGCACGTGATGTCCAATGAGGGTATTCAGGTTGATCCGAAGAAGATAAAGGCGGTTCAGAGTTGGCCCAGACCGTCCTCAACCATAGAGATTTGCAGTTTTCTTGGTTTGGCGGGTTATTACCGTCAGTTCATTTAGGGATTTTCATATATCGCATGACCCTTGACCAAGTTGACTCAAAAGGGTGCTCCTTTCATATGGTCGGACGAGTGTGCGGAGAGCTTTCAGAAGCTCATGACTTCCTTGACCATAGCTTTAATGTTAGTTTTTCCATCAGCTTCAGGTTCATATACCGTTATTGTGATACTTCGAGAGTTGGTATCGGGTGTGTGTTGATGTAGGAGGGTAGAGTTATTATGTATACTTCTCATCAGTTGAAGCCCCATGAGAACTACCATGTTCATGATTTAGAGTTGGCTGTCATTGTTTATGCGTTGAAGATTTGGAGGCATTATCTTTATGGTGTGTCTTTTGAGGTGTTTACTTATCATCGTAGCCTCCAACACTTGTTCAAGCAGAAGTATCTCAATTTGAGGCAGTGGAGATGGTTGGAGTTGCTAAATTATTATGATATTACTATCTTGTACCATTCAGAGATGGCCAATGTGGTGGACGATGCTTTGAGCCGTAAGGCGGTGAGTATGGCCAGTCTGGCATTTATTCCTGTTAGGGAGAGACCTCTTGTAGTTTATTTTCAAGACTTAGCCAATCGGTTCATGAAGTTGGATATTTCGGAGCCAAGTCGGGTATTGACTTGTGTTATTTCTCGGTCTTCCTTATTCGATCGCATCAGAGAGTGCTAGTATGATGATCCTCATTTGCTTGTCCTTAAGGATAGAGTTTATCACGATGATTCCAGAGATGTGACCATTGATGATGATGGGGTGTTAAGGATGCAGGTCCAAATTTTTGTGCCTAACGTGGATGGTCTTCGGGAGTTGATTCTAGAAGAGGCCCATAGCTCGCGGTATTTCATTCATCCGGGTGACGCGAAGATGTATCAGGATCTGAGACAGCATTACTGGTGGAGGAGAATGAAGAAGGATATTGTAGGATTTATAGCTCGGTGTTTAATTGTCAGCAGGTGAAATATGAGCATTACAGACCGAGTGGCTTGCTTCAGCAGATGGATATTCCAGAGTGGAAGTGGGAGCGGATCACTATGGACTTTGTATTTGAACTCTCATGGACTTTGAAGAAGCTCGATGCTATTTGGGTGATTTTGGATCGGCTGACAAGTCCGCACACTTCATTCCTATGCATACTACCTATTGTTCATTTCAAATAGAGGTACTCAGTATACTTTACAGTTTTGGAGGTTTGTATAGCGAGAGTTGGGTACTCAGGTTGAGTTGAGCACAACTTTTCACCCTCATATGGACGGGCAGTCCGAGCACACTATTCAGATATTGGAGGACATGTTGCGCGCTTGTGTCATTGATTTTGGAGGTTTATGGGATCAGTTTCTACCGCTCGCAGAGTTTTCTTATAACAACAGTTATCAGTCGAGTATTCAAATTGCTCCATATGAGGCTTTGTACGGGAGATGGTATAGATCTCCGATTGGTTGGTTTGAGCCAGGTGAGGCTAGGCTATTGGATACAGACTTGGTACAGGATGCTTTAGAAAGGGTGAAGGTGATTCAGGATAGACTTCGTACAGCGCAGTCGAGACAAAAGAGTTATGCTGACAGGAAGGCTCGGGGGTGTGTCCTACATGGTTGGTGAGAAGGTTTTATTGAAGGTTTCGCCCATGAAGGGTGTTATAAGATTTGGGAAGAAGGGTAAATTAAGTCCTCGGTTCATTGGGCCTTTTGAGGTACTTCGAAGGATTGGGGAGGTGGATTATGAGCTTGCTTTGCCACCCACCTTGTCGAGTGTGCATCCGATATTTCATGTTTTTATGCTCCGAAAGTATATTGGCTATTCGTCTCGTGTTTTGGATTTCATCACGATTTAGTTGGATGGTGAATTGACTTATGATGTGGAGCCAGTGGCTATTTTGGAACATCAGGTTTGAAAGTTGAGGTCAAAGGATATAGCTTCAGTGAAAGTGCAGTGGAGAGGTCGGCCCATGGAGGAGGCTACCTGGGAGATCGAGCGGGAGATGAGGAGCAGATATCCTTACCTATTTGAGACTTCATGTATGTTTCTTGACCCATTCGAGGACGAATATATGTTTAAGAGGGGAAGGATGTAACGACCCGGCTGGTTGTTGCATGAGTTACCCATCCATTTCACCCATTTCTGCTTCTTAATGCTTTGTTAACCCGTGTTATGTGGTATCGAGTTAGCCGGTTTGAATCCGGAATGGTTTTGGGAAGGTTTGAGACACTGAGTCTCTTAAGTTGGCCTTTAGTTGAAAAAGTCAATCGGAAGTTGACATCGATCCCGAAATTTGGAACTTAGGAGCGTGATCGGAATGTGTTTTGGAGGCCCAGAGTAGATTTAGGCTTGAATTGGTGAAAATGGATTTTTGGAGGTTTTCGGATGATAGGGGAGATTTTGATATAGGGTTCGGAATGGAATTTCGGGAGTTGCAGTAAGTCCGCTGTATCATATGGGACGTGTGTGCAAAATTTTAGGTCATTCGAACAAGGTTTGATAGACTTTTTGATAAAAAGCAGAATTTAGAAGTTTTTAGAGTTCTTAGGCTTGAATCTGTGGTTAATTGATGTTTCGATATTGTTTTAGGTATTTTGAAGATTGGTCCACGTTTGGAAGGTGGTATATGACTTGGTCGTGCTTTTGGTTGATGTCCCGGGACCTCGGGGTGAATTCTGATGGTTGACTGGAAGTTTTGAATTAGAATTTGGTAGCTGAAGTGCAAAGTTCTTATCATAACCACACCTGCAGCGTGGGGACTGCAGGTGCGGGCCCGCAGAAGCACCGCTTGGGTCGCAGATGCGAAAGTGAGCATGAGGGGCTAAAACCGCAGATACGGGTGCTTGAGCGCACCTGTGATAGCGCAGGTGTGGATTTTTTATCGCATGTGAGGGTCTGCAGTTGCGGGATTCCAATCGCAGAAGCAGTTTTGCTGGGGCAGAACATATATATATTTGGCCCTTCGCGATTTTGAGCTCTTCTTCACCATTTTTAAATCGATTTTTGGGGGATTTGGAAGAGGAAATCGAAGGGAACTTCATTGAGATAAGATTTTTTATCATAAAACTCATTTCTATGGTGTTATTTCACGGATTGGGCTTGTAATTTATGGAAAATTAGTGGTTGAAATAGAAGAATTAGGGCTTGTATTTGGAGACCTAAAATTAGGGATTTGAGGGGTCATTTGTTGTTGGATTTTGGTAAATTTTGTATGCATGAACTCGTGAGAAGATAAGGATTCCATTGATATTAATTTTGTCAGTTTTCAAGACAGAGTCCGAGGGGTCGGGTTTGACCAATTTCGGGGTTTTTTTTATGTAAATTGGTTATTTTCGAGTGGGCTTTGTTCCATCAGTATATTTTGATGGTATAAATCTGCTTTTGGTTAGATTTGGAGCATTCGAAGGCCGAATTGAGAGGCAAAGGGATCGTGGGCTAGAGTTTTGACCGGATAGAGGTAAGTAATGATTGAAATGCTGTCATGAGGGTATGAAACCCCGGATTCACATTGTTGTGCTACTTCGAGGTGATGTACATGCTAGATAACGAGTGTGGGGTCGTGCATTATTGGGGATTGTGACTTAGTTTGTCCCGTATGACTGTTAAACCACGTATTTGATTGAAAACTGTTTGTTATCATTATGTTTTGGAAAGTATTGTTATGTTTTGGACTGAATGCCATATTTGGGCCTTGTACTAACTGTTTTGAACCCTTCGGAAACTTTTTGCTACTATTCCTCACTGTTTTGATTTCATAGTTATACTCAGTCATGTTGTATTATACTATTTTCATAACTCAGCCATATTTATTCCGTTTTGATATTTGAAATAATATTTTTTGGGCTGAGCATCATGTTTTACTGTTGCACGAGTGGCTTGAGATATTTCTGACTGAGTGAGGCCGAGGGCCAGTGTTGTGAGGATATTATGGGATTAGGCTGCGCACCGTAGCAGTGTTGTACTGATTCATGATTATGAGGTCAAGGGCCTGATTTATTACACTACGAGGTGGCTTGTTGTGAGACCGAGTTCCTGTTTGATTATTCTACGAGATGGCTTGATATTGCACTTGGGCTGTAAGGAGCCCCTCCAGGAGTTTGTACACCTCCAGTGAGTGCGGGTACCCAGTGTGAGATGTGATATTGCCCAAGGGGCGGTTGTTGTTTCATGTTATTGCCCGAGGATCTAATACGAGTGATTGTGAGATAGCCCGAGGGGCTGGTTCTACTGGTATTTTTGCCTGAGGGGCTGATTTATGTTTCTATCATTTTCTCCCTCTTTTCGTCACTCGTTTGAACTAATAAAAGATGTTTTAAAAAAGGTTTTTACTGAACTAAGGTGTTTTACGAGCTTTTACTGTTTTATTGCATTGTACGGGTTTTATACTATTTTGTTGTAGCATTATGTTGTGCTTTACATGTTTTCTTATCTCTCAACTGCCTTTACTTTTATTACTTACTTAGTTAGCATACTCACATTACTCATTGCACCCTGTGTGCAGATCCAGGAGTCTCGGATCACACTAGCGAGTGTTGATTTGCCTAACAGCAGGCTTGCTCGGAGTTGACTAGGTAGTTGCTCGGCGTTCGCAGCCCAGTGCTTCTCCTTCCTATCCTTATTTCACTTTGTACTAGTTTTTATCAGACTATGTTGTCCTTTTCATACTCTTAGACGTATTGTAGATGCTCATGACTGGTGACACCCCGATGTCGGGCTGTATTTGTTTCCGCTATTTTATTCTACTCTATATTTTATGATTTTTAGCTTATTAATGACTTTAAATGACTCATTATAACTGTTTAGTTGGTTTGGGAGTTTGTGTCGGCTGGCCTAGTTTCACGATAGGCGCTATCAACTACTCATTTCCAATGTAATTTAATATGTTATAGCAATTATTTATTTAAGTTTCTTAAGTTAGTAGATTGTATTTGTTATAACAAGTTATTCATTAAATTTTCTAGGTTATCTTGCTTGTTAGAAGTTGTTACTTATTATCATAAGTAGAGGTGGGCAGGTGGCAAATAGGTGAGTTGTCGGATTTGAGCGGATTAAATATGGATTTAGCAAAAATGGATTAGATCTCAACCCGCCCATATTTCATGCGGGTCGAAAACGGGTTGGGTGTCAAATGGGACGGTTTAAATATGGGTTAACCCATATTATGTAACTATAATAATTTTTCAAGTGCAATTTATAATTTTTTTTTTGCTCAGATTATTTAGTGACATAAGATTAACTGGAATAATATATACTCTTATCCATTAAACTTATTTAAATTTTACTATCATATTGTAAATTTAAGTTACTCTTTCATAAAATATGATCGTTTTCATTTTAGGAAGAAACTACGCTTAATGCACATCAAGCAATATCACTAATAATATATGACTCTGTGCATCTTACACTTTGTTCATATATTGTCTGCAATCCAATAAAAACTAAACAAATTCAAAAAAAATTACTATAATAGAACGATACTCTTTATTTTCAAAAAATCACTAATTTTATATAACTCTGTTGAAATTAAATGTTGAAATATGTGCTCCATAATTAAAAAGAAAATACGATTTTTTGATTGAAAAAGAAAGTACCCATTTTGTTGAAATGAAATAAAATACTTTTTCTACATCATGAAAAGAAAATATTCATTTTGTTGAAATAAAGAAAATACTTTTTCTACATCATTTTGTTGAAACGAAAGAAAATATATTTTCTATGTTATAAAAAGAAAGTACTTTTTTGCTGAAATGCAAGAAAATACTTTTTTACATAATGAAAAGAAAGATATCATATTTTTTAAATGAAAAAGAAAGTACTCTTAATAATATTTCTATTGAGTTGAGTGGGGGGTAGGTGGGTGGGTGAGGGTTGGGATGGTAGGGAGGGG
>MU713098.1:83372-95485 GCA_026770625.1 Nicotiana glauca
ATGTTTGGGGTAGGGGTGTGGGGGGTGGGTTGGTGGGGATGGGGAATAGGGTTGGGACGATTGAAAAAGAATTTTGGAAAATATTTTCCCTTCTCTTGATAAGGAAAATATTTTCCTCCAATCGGAGGAAAATGAGTTCATGAGGAAAGTATTTTATAAAATATTTAAGCCAACCAAACATGAAAAATTTGAAAAATCTTTTATACCAAACACACCCTTAATTTGCTTCTACTTCTTATACTATTTTTGGTACTCGAGTATGCATCTAGAAAGAATAAGGATGCTAAACAACAGTAAAGTACTTACAATATTTAGAAAGAAAAAAAATACTCACATAGTCAACTATAGTGACAAGAAACATACGAAAGAAGAGGAGTTGGAATACCTTTATAACATTTCAGTTAAAAAATGATATCTTGTGTTTTGACTGAAAAAAAAAAGTTGAAAGATAACCACTAGGGTAACCCATATTTTATCCATGAATGGGTCCCATATTTCTGCGGGTTGAATATGGGTTGAAACCCAAAATTTACCCAACTTAATATCACTCATCCAACCCATTAAAATATGAGCGAATTGGGCAAGTTGATAAAATATAGGCTCATTTTATCAGCACTAATCAGAAGGAACTTAACCTGATAATATTAAAAATTATACGTTATTACTGAACAGAACATAAACTCATAAATAAATACATTTGATGCAACTTGCAAAGTTGCAAGTGATGTTAAAATTTCCCTTTTAAAACGCCCCTACCCTTATACAGTTGATGCGTCGCTTGATTACAAGCAATGGATAGGCCCACACAGGATTAGCCCAACGCTACTGGCGGGCCAACCCAAAAGTTAGGCCCAATTCTGGTGAATGGAAAAAGCATCATATTATAGATTGAAATGGGGTTGTCGCATTAAAAATTACACTGGGCCCCTATTTGATCGCCCGTATTTAACTTATACCCATTTTTTTAAAGTTTTAACTTGTACCTACTTTTTAAATAACTTCAGCCCATTTTCTCCTCCTCCTTCTCCTCATTCATTTTCTTCTTCTTCTTCTTCTTCTTCCTCCTCCTCCTCCTCCTCATCCTCCTCCTCTTCTCTTCCTCCTCCTCTTCCTCTTCTTCTTCTTCTTCTTCTTCTTCTTCTTCTTCTTCTTCCTCCTCCTCCTCCTCCTCCTCCTCCTCCTCTTCTCTTCCTCCGCTTCTTCCTCTTCTTCCTCTTCTTCTTCCTCTTCTTCTTCTGTTGTTGGTGCTTCTATGAAACTTCAGTTCATGGGATGATTGCCATAAATATGTTTATCGAATTATTTTTAAAAAAAATATAAATATTTACGTAAGGTAGTAAACAATAATTTATGAATATTTCCATGTATATAAGTTAGTAGACAATGATAATTCTGTTTCCTTTTCACGTTTATTATTTCCAAAATTTATGATTTAGATATTGTTGGCAATCTGATTACTTTTCTACTATGTTAGAAAGCTTTTTCCAAAACTTTAGTTTATATAGTGCTGAAGTTTTTACAAATGAACTAAATAACTTCAGCATCTTCTGCTGAAGTTTTAAGCTTTATGACAAAACTAATGAATCGAGGACAAAAAAAACTTCAGCTTTTAGTGTTGAAGCTTTTACAACTGAACTAAATAACTTCAGTATCTTCTGCTGAAGTTTTTGATAAAGCTTATCCAGGACATGAATACTTCAGCTTATTTAGTGCTGAAGTTTTTATAAATGAACTAAATATAGCTTCAGCATCTTCTGCTAAAGTTTTTGAAAAAAGTTTAATGACAAAATTAATGAATCCAGGACAAAAAAGCTTCAGCTTATTTAGTGCAATTACAAACAAAAACTTCAGCAAATAGAGAACAAAACTTCACCTACTATGCTTAAGTTCAACATTTACAAGCAAAAACTTCAGCAAATAGAGAACAAAACTTAAGCTACTATGCTTAAGTTCAACAATTATAAACAAAAACTTTAGCATATTTGCTACTTTAGGCACGTCTACTAGAATGTTAAAGTTTTGCGTGATTGCCTTAACTATTTCAGCCCCGTATGCTGAAGTTACGCCAAAAAACGGGTAAGCTTGCAAAAAAATTTTAGAAAGCGGGCACAAAAACGTCACCTAAAAGGCGGGTATAGATACAAATGCCCCGCTATTGCACGCGGGAGCTATCGTTTGACCAATCAAAGCTTTGTAGTAGTATTATTTGGCCGTGTCAAAGTTTTGTGTGACGCAGTAACAATTTTGAGATTAAGGATAAAATAGTAATATGGCAGTGTTCTTTTTAAGAGCTCTAAGAATTCAATACTAAAATTGTAGTGTTTATCTAACTTTATATATTGGAAAATTAAAAACGTATTTTATGTATATTCCGTATATCTTATTTTTATCCAAGAAATCAAGTATACTCACTCTCAATAATATTATAATTCCATGTTAAGCTCGGTATAACCTGTTTCCAAACCAAATAACCACATGGCTTGTTCTCTACCAAATGTTTTCATACTTACAACTGAACCATTTCTTCACACTCTTTAAGTCTCTGTATCTGCATAAATGACGATACAATAAATTGATCCATGCACCGTGTGGAATGGAAATTGTCTTTTTTAAAAATGAACTAAAACAAAAAATGTTAATTGTGGCTAATAAATTTGTACGAAATATGTATTGATTTTGTTGGGAAACTTCAGGAAATTGGTTCCTAGAAAACCAAAGTGTTAGCTTTCAAAATCAAATCTATAAGCATTAACACAACTACTTCTGGTACATACATGTTACTTAACGGGATTTACGCTCAGGTAATTTGTCTTCTTTTCTTGCTCAATAACCCCACTTTTTGGACGATAGTCTATAGTTATTTCTTTGATGAACTTATAGCGTAACAATTTAAAGTTAAACTCTCACTTAATTTATTACAATAAGAAAAAGTAAGGGGACAAATAGGAGTGGAAAGATTTTGTACGTAGTGTTTTAGGTTACAGTAGTAGATACTCTCTTGAACTGTAGCTCTTCTTGTTTTGCCTGAACGAAATTTGATTACTTGCTTTTCTGGACCAAAAGGAATAGAAGTAATACTGTTTGATCTTGACTTATCTCTGAAAAAATATACAAAGCCACACGTGCATATTAAAGGTGAGTTTGGATTCTATATGGCACAGTAAGACACTTTTGCTAAAGATAGATTGTTTTGTCACTTGTGTTGCCAAAACAATGCCAAAATTTGGATTATTTTTTTCAAAGTTGGCCGACTTCTATACCTTTTTTTGTGCGCGGATCGAAATATATCAATCTTTGCTTGATGACTTTATCTAGTACAAGAACTTAGAAACTAGGGTGCAAATAAAAAAAGGCTCAACTATGCAGAGTTAGTATTTTTATTTAATGTAAAGAAGTAAATATATAAAAAAGTCAAGAAAATATAACAGAAAGTGTATACATTTATGTAAAAAGAAAATTTTAACTTATTTACATAGGATAATCTTGAGACAAAATGTCAATTGACTCTCTTTGGATAAGAGTAGCTCCCCCACTGTGATTAAAGGAAAAGACAAATTCCATCTGTTCCCAGTTTACGTGAACCTATTTCTTTTTTGGTCCGTTCCAAAAAGAATGAACATTTTCTACATTTGGTAACAATTTAGCTTAAACTTACAACTTTACCCTTAATGAGAAGATTTTATAACCACACAAATACTCTGGGCCTCATTTGGACTTGTTTATGACCACAAATTCCAAAAGTCTTCATTTTTTTCTTAAACTCCGTACTCAGTCAAACAGATTCACGTAAATTGAAACGGAGGGAGTAGTATATATTACTACAGATGAAATTTCTCGTGTCCATTTAAAGAAGTGGGTACAAACGCACATGCATTTTCCAAATAATTTTTTTAACTTTTCTTTGCCAGATGGTAGCGACGTAAAATAGCGTACGACCATGGCGTGCAGGAAGCCAATTCTATTTCGTCCAAATACATTGTGGGAAAACAAGAAAGAAAGCTCCAGTGTTTCATTTTTTTGGCAACACAATAAAGTTTCAGTAGAAATATATGTACATTCATGACAAAGAGAAATCTTAGGTACATTCGTAGAATTAGGAAAAACGAAAAAATGTCACATACCATAAAAATAAAGTAAGAGGTTCAGAAAAAACCTGTTGTTTAGAAGAAGGTATTCGTATAGAGATTTGAATAGTAGTACATATGATTAACGTTATATACGGTGTTATATTAATTAAGGAGCGAACAAGTTTAAAGGCATATATTGTTCCATTTTTCGGTGGTACATATTGTTTCGATATATGAGTACATAGAGGAGGCATATATTTAAATTTGTACGAACAATTGTGATATTTCATTTATGTGTCATACTTATATAATGACATTTCATGAAGAATTATAGTGTATAGATTAGGTACATTATAAGAATAATATATAGCTCTTTTGAACCCCATTTACCATTACACTAAAAGTTTTCTTTTCTGTTAAGGGGACAATCTATACGTATACATATTATAAATGCAAATGATCGCTGTTTGACTAAAAGATGTCAAGACCTTTTTTGATTAAAATAATTAATGAAGATGATGAGGTTAATCTTAGTCAAGCATAATAAACTCCAAATCTATAAATGAATCGGAAAATGATGAATAAGATAACATAGGTGCGACCAATCTCATTGTTGTTTTTCATTTCTTCTTTCATAATCAAGTGAGGATAATCAGTTTACATGGTATATGGAGATTGTTAATTTGCATCCCTTCTTGATAGAAAATTACAGAGGAGAGGAAAGAGAGAAAAAGACCCCTCCTTTCTTAGAGGATTGCCCTCTTTATATATAGCCTTGGAGTCCTCACCATATTCTTGGATCGATGCGCCTTCATACCACGACTGTTTTCGTCGTTACTTGGGTATTATTCTTTAACTTGATGTATGTTGTAGATACTTAGTTTGGAGCAAGTCGTGACGTCATTCACTATCCCGCCGCTTAGGCGGGACCTCAGTTAGGTCGACCACAGTGATCAGATTTTGACCAATACAGTTAATCCCTCCGTCCGTCGGGGTCGTCTCCTGTCAGCCCTGGCGGGCCGATTACAATTTTACATATCTAGGAGAAATCTGGTTGTCCATGCCTTGGGCGTGGCTTTTAGATTAAGATGATGACGCGGCGCTCGTGCGATACTCTTGGACCGTCGTGACCGTTTTGGAATCGAATCGTCGTTTAACTCGAAACGTCATTCGTGGTGGCTACCATTATGGCATGCTCTCAGGGGATTGAACCATTTCACGCCCTATCAACTTCGATTGGCCACTTTTGGATCTCGCACTTGGGGAATTTATATCACTATAAATAGAAGGAAAGAACCATTTGATTGGAACACTTCCTTGCTCTTGTTGAAAGAACTTTGCGAATCTTTCTTTCCTCTGATACTTTGATTTTTTGGCTTTCTCCGGTCAGCCAGAAACTTTCGTTTCAGCCTCTTCTTTTTCCTCCATCTCTTTGTTTTATTAAATTGATACAAATGGCTGGTAATTCTTCCCATGATGATAATCCAGCCGCAACTTTGACGCCGGAAAGCGATGTTCCTGCCCCTGGAGTAGAAGTGATAGAAGATGAGGGGGTTCCGATGATGGATGAAATCTTGCCTCGCCTTGGAAAGCCATGGAATGATTTCCACAATCCTGCTGGAGAAGAGCCGGAGCCTTCTTCCTCCGTTATGACTGAGGAGGGAATGGCAGAACTGAAGGCCAGATGGGGGATCCCTCCCAATGTTGAAATGCTGCCGGCAGTAGGGGACGACATAATTCATTTTGACCGCCTAGGGTACTGTGCGTTCTATTCCTATCCCTTCATTGTCGGGTATACGCTTCCCCTTCCTCTCTTGGTAGTAGACTTTTGTCGCTTCTATGAGGTATTCCCGACCCTACTTTCATCGTACTTGTATAAATTGTTCCTTATGCTACTCAAATTTGCGAAGCTTGCCGGTTGGGAGATCACTTTGAGATACATGTTGAACATCTTTGCTCCTCAACTCATTCATGGTATGATGATTCATATGCGCCATAGAGGGACAAAGAGTATGGTGGTGAAGATGGATGACAGAGCCAACCGCCTTTTCTATGAGAACTATTTTTATGTGCGGACTGAGCACCTTGTGGAGGACCATGTACGATTCCCTGAGAGATGGAACTTTGCACGTAAGTTCCTACATCTTTGGTCGGGGTGATGGTCTACCGCTTTCCCTTTGGTAGTATTTAAACTATTTTTATTTTTGCAGCTGTGAGACTACCCGCCGTGCCTATTGACAATATCCGCAAGTGGGTGAATGCCATCCTTCCTCATACGGTGGGGGTTCGTGCATGGTCGTCCTTCTATGAGAAATATGGACGCAAGCCCCTTATTGGTAAGTAGATTTACCGCAGTATGCTTTCTACTTTGCAATTTGGATTTGTTGCTTATACGATATTTTGTCATTAGCAGGGAGAGTGCAAAGGGCGAGGGATCCTCCACTTGCCTTTTATCGATCGACGTCCTCTACTCGGCCTGTATCGAGGATTGCTGCCCGACCTTCAACAAAGGCCGCTCAAGTTGGATATGATGTCGTAGTTGTGTGCACGGAGGTCATTCCTCAATCTAGGGCTCCAGCTTCTACTGTTTGCCCAACGGGGGAATCATCCTATGCTGAGGATGGCAAGGGACCATCAAAAAGGCGACGGGTGGAGTCTGAGGTGGCTCTATCGACCGTGATATTTTTAGAAGACGATGTCCCGTTAATGGTGTCGAAGATGGGAAATGTTGTTGATCCATCTGCAAAGGTAGAGCCAGTCCCCGTCGTCAACATGTTGAAAGAGATTTCAGTCGTTATAAGTGACCAACAGACTACTGCGATGGGGAGTTGGAGTCTCGTGGCTGCTGTTGTTACTTTGGGCAGCCTTCATCTTCTGGACCGGGTCGTGCTTTTTCTTTCCCCGCTGAGAGGAGGAAGGGCATCGTGGTCGATGGCTACGAATCTAAGTCTGATCATGATCCTGATAATGTCAGGATGTTTGACGAGGGCCTTGCCTGTTCGGTAGTTCATGCGGGATGCCCGTCCCGTATACTTGAAATCTCCTCGAATATCAATCTTCTGAGGGATACGGAGGACTTGGTGCTGCAGTTTGACCTTTTGTGTTTTGCCTCTGAGATCGAGGCTCTCTAGAACGTTCATGATATTGATTTGATATATGAAGTGGCCAATATGGGCTTGAGGGTAAGTTTCAGTTTTCTTTTATGTTATTTTCATGTTTTGGCGATCTGGCCTTAACCAATATTTTCGTTTTTCAGACGTACATGATGAAGATTGAGAGCGCTCGTAGGGCCGACACTCGAGCCAAGATTTTACTGACGATGTTGGAGAAATATCGGCGCTATCGCAACAAGTGTCGTGAGATGCACGAGCGGCTAAAGGCGAATGCCGGTGATCAATCCTTAAGCGAGGACCTGGAGAAGAGGGATCAGGAATTAATGTAGACTATTCGCAGGAATAGCGTACTCGAGGAGCAACTTCGTGTGAAGGACGAAGAACTTGAGTTGGGCAAAGTGGTTGTCGTAGAGTGTGAATATCTTCAAGTGAAGTTGAGGTCGATGCAATCTGAGATGGATCGGAATGCTATCAGGGTTGAGGCGATGAGCGCGGAATGGATGGAAAAGTTGACCGAGTTGGAGAGAAAAGTTGCCAGATTGGAAAACATCGAGAGTGCCTGGTCGTCGACTTTGGCGAGGGCGATGACTCTGGAAAAAACACTATTCGCATCCTCCAGTCCAAGCAAGAATTGGAGAGGGTGACACCCATGCTAAGGGAAGCGAGGCTCAAGGAGCGTATTGGTGAGATCGACTTGGAAGCGTCTACCTTAGGGGACCGGGTTGCTGCTCTTGAGGCCAAAAAGGAGAAAATGTTGGCTCAAGTCGAATCTTCCCCTGCCGATGTTCCCCGTTATTTGCATGAACTCTAGGTTCATGTTGAAGCTCAACGAGATATATATAAGAATTTATGGGAGGCGGGCAATATTTTTGAGGCCGCATATGAAGAAGCACGAGCGAAGGCCGAGAGGCTCGTGTTAACTGCGGATATGATCTTGCAAAGCCGGAAGCCAATTAAGGTGTTGATGACGAAGGAAGAATTCCTGGAGATGGTGGTGAAAAGGACAGCAATGAAGAGGACAGCGAGTGAAAGAATTGTTGTCTTTGTGTTCTCCTTTTTTTTATTCGTTGTTTATTGTTGTGTTGATTTTTGTTTTGTTGTTGGCTTGGTCGGCTTTATCCGTATGTAATCTGCGGTTGTTTGCGCAGTAGTTTTGTGTAAAGAGGAATATTTAGTTGATGTATGCCTCTTGCACTTCTTTCCCTATTTTGCTTCACATATCTTTGGCGCAAAGAAGCAAGTCTCCAAGCGGCAAATTCCTGATTCTCAGGGAATTCAATCTCATACGTATTGAGTAGGATTTTGATGACGACTTTAGCCACAGGGATGGTATTTTTGAGCTGAGTTCAAAGGATTATCATGTTATAGCTCAAACGATGTCGAGCTCTTTTCTTTATAGTGGCCTTAACCATAGGGAAATTACTTAGGGGTGTTATTTCGAACTTTCGTCAAAATATTAACCCGTCATTGTTCGATCGATGTCGAACTCTTCCCCTGGACAATGGCCTTTGTCCTTAAGGGTTTTATTTCTAACATTCATCGAAATATTAACCCGTCGTTGTTCGATCGAGGTCGAATTCTTCTTTTTGGTGATTGCCCTTGGCCTTAAGGGTGTTATTTCAAACTTTCATCGGAAAATCAACCCGTCATAGTTCAATCGACATCGAACTCTTCTCTTTAGCAATGGCCCTTGGCCTTAAGGGTGTAATTTCAAACTTTCGTCAAAATATCAACCCGTTGTTGTTCGATCGAGGTCAAACTCTTCTCTTTAGCAATGTCCATTGGCCTTAAGGGTGTTATTTTGAACTTTCATCGAAATATTAACCAGTCGTTGTTTGATCGAGATCGAACTCTTCTCTTAGGCGATGGCCCTTGACCTTAAGGGTGTTATTTTGAACTTTCGTTGAAATATTAACCCATCATTGTACGATCGAGGTCGAAATATTCCCTTTGGCGATGGCCCTTGGCCTTAAGGGTGTTATTTTGAACTTTCGTCAAAATATCAACCCGTTGTTGTTCGATCGAGGTTGAAGTCTTCTCTTTGGCGATTGCCCTTGGCCTTAAGGGTGTTATTTCAAACTTCCATTGAAATATTTACCCGTCGTTGTTCGATCGAGATCGAACTCTTCTCTTTCGCGATGGTCCTTGTCCTTAAGGGTGTTGTTTTGAACTTTCATTGAAATATTAACCCGTCGTTGTTCGATCGAGGTGGAAATCTTCTCTTTTGCGATGGCCCTTGGCCTTAAGGGTGTTATTTCGAACTTTTGTCGAAATATCAACCCGTCGTTGTTCGATCAATGTCGAACTTTTGGTAATGGCCCTTGGCCTTAAGGGTATTATTTCGAACTTTCATCAAAATATCAACCTGTCGTTGTTCGATCGAGGTCAAACTCTTCTCTTTGGCAATGGCACTTGGCCTTAAGGGTGTTATTTCAAACTTTCGTCGAAATATTAACACGTCGTTGTTCGATTGAGATCGAACTCTTCTCTTTGGCAATGGCCCTTGGCCTTAAGAGTGCTATTTTGAACTTTCGTCGAAATATTAACGGACCTTGCAGACACTGAAAGATGAGGACCTATCTTTAGGCATTTCTGGGATAGCCCTGTGAGTACTTTCTTATTTTTTTGTTTTCTTCCTTTTACATTATTTGTCTTTGTTGACCTTTCTTCATCTGTTTATTAGACTCTTATGTTGGAGATTGAAAGTGCCCATCAGGAGGAGAAAATGACAAGAGTCTATAAGAAGATAGAGTCGAAGTACAAAGAGTACCATACCAAACATAAAGCCATAATCTGTATGCTTGGTAAGGACACTCTATTTCCAACCCCCCATGACGATCTGAGGCAGAAGAGTAAGGAGTTGAAGGCGATAGATGTCGAGTTGAGGGAGAAATATGACGAGCTCATGAGGATTATTGGCAGGTGCAGTGAGCTTGAAGAGACGTTAAGGCCAAGAACGATGAGCTCGAGGTGAGCAAGGAGGTCATAACCGAGTGCGTCAATCTCCAAGCTCAGGTGACATCTTTACGGGCCGAGCTTGAGCAGAGCGCAACTGTTGTTTTTTGCTAAGGGACGAGCTGGCTGCTAAAGCTATAGAGTTGGAGCGAGTTGAGACAGCTAGATCAACTGTTGTGGTGGAGGGGGCGGCATTAGCGGGCACCCTCCACGTCTTCAGATCAAAGCGTGATAGTGAGGCAGAGACCTTTGCTCTTAAGGAGGTAAGGCTCTAAGAGCAGATAGGCGGACTAGAAGAGGATGTTCAGGATTTGAACGAGCAGGTAGCTATCCTTAAGGCCGAGAAACCGCAGCAGCAGGCTCAGCCGTCTACCTCTAATGCTTCCACTTATCCCAATGTCCCAAAAGACTTGTACGAGAAGTGGGTTCATGCAGAGGGTCATCTTGACATATATAGAGTTTTGACGGCAGGCAGGATTGGTCGATGTCGAACTCTTCTCTTGGTGATGGCCCTTGGCCTTAAGGGTGCTATTTCAAACTTTGGTCGAAATATTAACCCGTCGTTGTTCGATTGAGGTCGAACTCTTCTCTTTGGTGATGGCCCTTGGCCTTAAGGGGTGTTATTTCAAACTTTCGTCAAAATATTAACCCATCATTGTTTGATCGAGGTCGAACTCTTCTCTTTGGCGATAGCCTTTGGCCTAAGGGGTGTTATTTCGAACTTTAGTCGAAATATTAACCCGTCATTATTCGATCGAGGTCGAACTCTTCTCTTTGGCGATGGCCCTTGGCCTTAAGGGTGTTATTTCAAACATTCGTTGAAATATTAACCCGTCGTTAGTCCCAATTTTTTTTAGAGTTGGGTATCCGCTGTGGGAGTCCTAGTTTTGCTCAACCTCTGTGCTTTTCGGATGAGTCCCAGTTCACTTGATTTGTTTTGCATCGGAGGGTGTGATGTCAGCGAGCATAAAATGTTGTTGTTTTGCTCATACTTGTTTCGTGCAGTTTCTCTATCTATTATTTTTGCTTTCCGGTCTGGAGATGTCATTGGTGGGCGGGACAATGAATTATACATTGAACTTAGGGATTTCCCCCTCGTTGACCCGGTCCCTAAGTTCCCGGGAAGACCTTCTTGGGACAACGCCTAGGTGAGGGAGAGAGAGTACAGCTTAAAGGGCGTAATTTTCTGGAAGTTGGGTTGTCAGGTGGACGATATTTTGTTGTTTCGTTGTAGTTTCCCATTCTTCAGTTGAGATGTTTCTTTCCTTGCTCGCCCGAGCGGCGCTTGTGTTCCTGTTTAAGCAAACAGCAGAAGGTGGACCAAAACGATATTTTCCTTACCCTGATCCGATGAGTTGGTAAATGAGGGCGGACCTATAGTGTTGCTCGTTTTGCCTAGCGTTTCAATGGTTGTTGGGGAGGTGGTTTCTGAATTCAGTAACCGTATTCAGTTCTCTTTCCCCTTCTTTTTTTGTGTTTTTGCCCTACGTGGGTAGGGCTTGCTTTAGCTGGTTCATGGACTGCCCGGTGTGCGAGGGAGGATGTTGGTTGTCATTTTTTCCTGCATATAGCATCATGATCTAGATAGACATGCGAGGTTTACTTATGCTCTTTTTGGTGGGTGATCATATTTTCGATTTTTTATCTGGAGGAGACTAGGAAATTTTCACAAAGAAATCCCCACAGACAGAGCCAAATTGTTTGACCAAAAGATGTCAAGACTTTTTTTATTAAAACAATTAATGAAGATGTTGAGGTCAATCTTAATCAAGCATAATAAACTCCATATCTATAAATGAATCGAAAAATAATGAATAAGATAACATAGGTGTGACAAATCTCATTGTTGTTTTTGATTTCTTCTTTTATATTCAAGTGAGGATAATCAGTTTATATGGTATTTGGAGATTGTTAATTGCATCCCTTTTTGATAGAAAATTACAGAAGAGAGGAAAGAGAGAGAAAAAGCCCCCCTCCC
>MU713098.1:96453-116227 GCA_026770625.1 Nicotiana glauca
CTTCTTGGAGGATTCCCCCTTTATATATAGCCCTGGAGTCCTCGCTATATTCTTGGATCGATGCGCCTTCATACCACAACTGTTTTCGTCGTTATTCGGGTATTGTTCTTTAACTTGATGTATGCCGTAGATACTTAGTTTGGAGCAAGTCGTGATGTCTTTCACTATCTTGCCGCTTAGGCGGGATCCCAGTTAGGTCGATCATAGTGATCGGATTTTGACCAATACAATCGCTATAGGCAATAGAAACTAGATGATATTAAGGGTTAGCTATTTTTACTATAAGTAGTAACACTTAATTTGTACATGTCCGCAAGTCCATACTTGAGATCCAATTACCATAGCAAGTCTCAGAAAACTCAATAAAAGATAAGGGGTACGTTTCAGCAAAGAAAAAGAGAGGAGACAGAAATATAGTAAGTAAATGATAGAGTTGATGAGGCCTATTGAATAAAAAATTAAGTAAATTAAGAAACCAGTATCACTAGCTCTGACATTGTTAATTACTCAATGAAATCATATATGAACCGCATGAGACCTGACTTGAACAAGTCTTTTCCTAGCTACTGTTCTAACAATTCTAAGCTAAGCTAGATAATTCATATTTCTCTTTTCTATTTACAACTGGAGAATTCGTACATTCAATTCCTACTGAATAAGCAATATATAAGAATTTCTTCTCAATAGCAATCCTTCGATAAAGCAAGAGACGAGTAGGGCTACAGAGAATTCTAGGTTGAAAACTTTTTGATGCACAATATCTTGTGGTGTAATCAGTCGTGCCAACAAAGTAACATGACTACACATCTTCTCATGATGTAAAGTCTTCCTCTCTGCTCCTTGAGAAACTTTCCTAGTTTTCTACTTGACATCCTCTTCTTCGAGTTACCATCCTTAGCTCCAGTGCTTCCCTTCATCTCTAATTGAAAATTAGTTGCACTCAAATATGAGTGAGAAACAAATTCTAGGTTTTTAGTATTCCACGAATAGAAGAATGCAGATGGGTGAGAAGTGGAAGGAGGAATAATAGGTCTTCTTTTATAGTGGAGACTAAGGTGTGTGGTCCAAGACATGCATTATTCAGCAAATTAAGAGGAAGGACATTACATTGAAACAATGACCCCATTGGTTGGCCATATAAGAAAAGCTTTCCCAATTTCTTTGAAAGATATTTTCTTATTATAATTTATAACCTCATATCCAATGCACCAACCATATCAATTCTTATAGGATTTTGTAGTTAAGGCTTCGATTTACCAAAAAATAATTGCTAAAGTCGTGTCAATTAGAGAACTTTCCCTTTTTTCATGTTTATAATGGAATTCATTTTAATCCTTCTATTATTGGCAATTGACATCTCATCAGTCGAAGCTCACTTCCTAGACTCACAGGTACTTCAACTGCTCTAGTCGTACACTGTGGTCAAGATTCAACAAGATCAATTATGTTATTAACATCAAATCTAAGGAGTTGTGATTCAGAAAGGCAGGAGGCACAAAAATATTCAAATTCATATTAAATTGTTCATGAATAATAACCTCCATTCGGTCATTCCTTACCAAATGTAGCTTTGTATAAGGAGCATGTCACCTTGAACAGGGTAATTATTTAACATGTCTCATCTTTTGCTCCTGCAGATAACTCTCACTAAGCAGCATTCGTTGTCTAACCTAGTGCTCGTCTATGTTACCAGGCCACATTTGTTTTTGACAACCAATTTCAAGCGGTTATTTGACTACAATTGCTAAAATGGTCCTTTTCAATGTCTATACACTAACCAAAATATCAACCACAGTGTTTTTATAATCAAATTACGAAATATCTAGTGACTATTCTAGATGCAACACATCAATTGACTAGCTAATAAATCATTTTCTTATTGTCCTGGGGAAGATTCCTTTTTTTCTTTTTGTGGTGCTTAGATAAGCCTAAATCTAGACCACTGTCATTCTGTCTATGTCCAATTCGTATACGGTCAAAATCGTATGCCTTCGATCTATAGGCCTGAGGGGTCGCCTTAAGCTCGAATTCAGGCAAGGTCAAGTTCGAGCCCGATGGATCAGACTCGAGCTCGAAGATAGAATGCAAGGATAGAGGATCAGAGTGCGATGAATACCAAAGCAGAGTACACTCGACCTCAAAATAATGTCGTTATGGATTTCTAACAGAATGAGCGAGATTCCTACCACGTCTCCAAATCATGGCGCTAATCCCGGAATAGAATTGTACGATTCCGTACTGGGCGGTTAGACAATTGTATCAATAATATTCCTTACTGTAAATAGAAATGTACCTTATTTAGGGTTTTCATATTATAAAAAGGGGCATCCCAATCATTTGTAACATCATGGCAAAGAATATACTATCTTATTTTTCTGGCTCATTGCTCTTCAAACTTGTCTTTTCTCTCTGTTGTTCTTACTTTATTGTTCTTGTTTCATCTCGAGGTCACTAAGCTTGAGGTCAGAACTGCTTGAGTAATACTGGTTTGATTCACTTGTTTCTTTCATTTATACGTCACATTTTTTTATTATTAATTGGTATTGAACTAAATAACATATCTTTAAAGCCACAAATTAAATTTAATTGTTACTCGTATTTTCGAGGTAAATAGTTTGGCACCCACCGTGGGGCTAAAGATAATAGAGATTATTTCTTTACTGATTCTCGTTACACACTTTATCTTTACGGTTTTTCTTGTCAAGATTTTCTGATTATCAGGATTAAACATGTCGAACTCGCAAAATACACCTGTTTATGACAACCAAGGTCTTGGATTCATAGGAAAACAACAATTTAGGGGCCAGTGTACCACCGATAAACCCTGGGGAAGTGCCAAACGTGGAGCCGGTTGATATTAGTTCGCATATTGCCTTGAATACAGACAGACCCCGCAGGGAGTGTACGCAAGAAGCCCAATCTGGAGGTCAAGGAACACCAGGAATAGGAGATGGGGGAGTCAGCCTCCAAGTGATATTCGAGATGTTGCAAGCTCAGCAGATCGCCATCGTTCAACTTCAGAGTTGGAAAACTCTGAGCATAGCTGAACCGGAAGACACTCGACATGTTGAATCGGCGCTAGAGAGGTCAAATGAAAATGGCTTGGGGACTGACCCTACTATTATGAAAATACTCGAAGAGCTCACCAGGAGGATCGAGTTCGAGGAAAAGAAGATTGAAGACAACAACAAAAAGATGGAAACTTATAACTCTCGTGTTGACCAGATACCGGGGGCACCTCCAGTCCTGGAGGGTTTAGATGACAAAAAGTTTATACAAAAACCATTCCCTCAAAGCGCGGCTCGATGCCCATTCCTAAAAAGTTTCGCATTCCCGACATACCCAAATACAACGGGACAACCGACCCTAGTGAGCATATTACCCCGTATACTTGTGGGATTAAAGGAAATGACCTCAATGATGATAATATCGAGTCCGTGTTGTTGAAAAAAATTGGGGAAACTTTGTCGAAAGGAGCCATGATTTGGTATCACAACTTGCCTCCTAACCCTATTTATTTGTTTGTTATATTGACAGACGCCTTCGTGAAAGCACATGTCGGGGCCATAAAGGTGGCAACGAGGAAATCAGATGTATTCAAGATAAAACAAAGGAACGACAAGATGTTGAGAGAGTTCGTGTCAAGGTTTCAGATGGAGCGAATGGAATCACCACCAGGCTCGGATGACTGGGCAGTACAATCTTTTATGCAGGGTTTGAATGAAAAGAGTTTCGATTGCATCTCGACAATTAAAGCAGAATTTGATCGAGTATCCAGCCGTGACGTGGTCCAATATACATAACCATTATCAATCAAAGATTAGGGTCAAGGACGACCAGTTGGGAACCCCCTTAGGTTCAGTTCATCCTAACAGATCGGCAGTCAGGCCCCTGAGGGATACAGACAGGGAATCGAGGTCAAATAAAGAATGGTATCAGCCGTATGTCGATCGAAGAAACAACGATAATGCTCCTCGGAATGATCAGAGAAATGATCGAGGTCAAATCTCTCGAGTTCTTATGAGTAAGAACGGGTTCGATAAATGCAAGGATCCCGCAGAGGCACCTCGATTGTCGGAGTACAACTTCAGCATAGATGCATCGGGGATTGTGTCAGCTATTAGAAGAATCAAAGACACCAGGTGGACCAGGCCTATACAAACTGATCCCTCTCAGAGAAATCCAAGCTTGATGTGTAAGTGTCATGGCACACACGGCCATAGGACCGAAGATTGTATGCAACTAAGGGTAGAGTTGGCTCGGTTGTTCAACGAGGGTCACCTTCAAGAACTCCTCAGTGATAGAGCTAAAAACCATTTCAGGGAGAGAGATGCAAGGAAAAATAAGCGGGAAGAACCACAACATGTAATCCACATGATCGTTGGCAGTGCCGATATCCCACAAATATCTCTGTTCAAATGCACCAAGGTGTCGATCACAAAAGAAAAATAGACTCGGGGATATGTGCCCCAGGACGCCTTATCATTCTATAACGAGGAAGCGGAAGGCATATCGCAACCGCACAATGACGCCCTGGTAATTTCTATCATTTTAAATAAAATTCAAGTTAAATGTGTTCTAGTAGATCTAGATAGCTCGTCAAACATAATCAAATTGAGGATCTTAGAACAACTCGGCCTACAAGATCAAATTGTACCCGCGTCCCGGGTCTTAAATGGCTTAAATATGGCAAGCGAAACAATAAAAGAAGAGATAATCCTACCAGTAAACGTAGCCAGAACCATACAAGATACGAAATTCCATGTCATCGAAGGTGATATGAGGTATAATACACTCCTCGGGAGACCGTGGATACACAACATAAGGGCAGTGCCTTCGACTCTTCACCGGATGATGAAGTTCCCAACAGAGAAAGGAGTGAAAACAGTATAAGGAGAGCAACATGTTGCAAAAGAGATTTTTAGTCGAGGAATTGGTACCGATATCAGAGCCTTTGACCTCAGAAAAATCGAGCATCAAAGGTAAACAGGCGGCTAAATAGCAATCACCACCCCCAGTCTCAACGGAATCGGAGCAACTTGTAATCAAAGACGAAGAAAGGAACTTCCTTGCTCCTCGAACCATCGCCATTCCCGAAGAGTCTGATGCAACCAAATCAACTGTTAAGGAACTGGAACAGTTCATACTAATCGAATACATTCTCGAGAGGAAGGTATACCTGGGAACAGGATTACCCCTTAGGAAAAAGCTCATTCAATTTCTTATTGATAATATGGATTGCTTTGCTTGGTCCTATTCAAATATGAAAGGGATTCCACCGTAAATCACCACACAACGGCTAAGCATCGCCTCCAGGTTCAAACTGGTAAAGCAAAAAAGGAGGCCCCAGTCAGAGGTGAAACATGCGTTCATAAAGGGCGAGGTAACCAAAATTCTTAAAATAGGGTCTACTCATGAGGTAAAGTATCCCGAATGGTTAGCCAATGTAGTTGTAGTTCCTAAAAATGAAACAAACTTAGAATGTGTGTAGACTATAAGGACTTGAAAAAAGCATGACCAAAAGACTCTTTCTCACTGCCCAACATCGATCGTATGATTGATGCCATGGCCGGCCATGAGATCCTAACTTACCTCGACGCTTACTCCAGGTACAATCAAATTCGGATGAACCCAGAGGACCAGGAAAAGACTTCATTTATTACTAAATTTGGAACTTATTTTTACAACGTAATGCCCTTCGGGCTAAAAAATATGGGAGCTACATATCAATGACTAGTTAACGTGTTCGAAGCAGAAATAGGCAAATAATGGATGTTTACATTGACGATATGTTGGTTAAGTCTCTGCGCGCAGAGGACCATTTGACTCATTTGCAGGAAACATTCAAAATTTTGAGAAAGTACAACATGAAGCTTAACCCAAAGAAATGTGCCTTCGAAGTTGGCTCGGGTAAGTTCCTCGACTTTATGGTATCGATTCGGGGTATTGAAATTAACCCGATAAGATCAAGGCCATCAAGGATATCACGGTCGTGGATAGTGTAAAGACAGTGCAAAGGCTAACAGGACGAATAGCTCCCATGGGTCGGTTCATTTTGAGGTCATCAGATCGGAGTCATAGGTTCTTTTCTTTGCTCAAAAAGAAAAAGGATTTAGCGTGGACCCCGGAATGCCAGCAAGCCTTAGAAGAATTGAAGCAATATCTATCAAGCCCGCCTTTACTTCACACCCCGAAAGTAGATGAATTTTTTTACCTATACTTGGTAGTATCAGATATAGCGGTAAGCGGTATACTAGTGCAAGAAAAGCAAGGTACGAAGTTCCCTGTTTATTATGTGAGCGAGCTTTAGGGGATGCTGAAACTAGATACCCTCTAATTTTCATTTAGAAAAATTAGCACTTTCATTGATGAACGCATCTAGAAAGCTAAACCATATTTTCAGTGTCATCCTATATGTGTATTAACAACTTACCCCCTGAAAATATTTTGCATAAGCCCGAGTTATCAGGCCGGTTGGCCAAATCGATCGTCAAACTTAGCGGGTACGATATCGAGTATCAACCCCGAATGGCCATCAAGTCGCAAATCCTAGCTAACTTCATGGCCGATTTTACACCCACCCTCGTGCCGAAGTGAAGAAAGAGCTCTTGCTAAGATCAGGTACATCATTGGGAGTATGGACCCTTTTCACAGACAGTGCCTTGAATGCGAAAGGGTCCAGGCTTGGCATTGTCTTGAAACCACCTACGGGTGGTACCAATAGACAATCTATCAAAACTTCTAGGTTGACTAATAATGAGGCTGAGTATGAGGCCATGATTATAGGTCTTGAACTAGCTAAAGGCTTGGGAGCAGAAGTCATTGAAGCCAAGTGAGATTCACTATTGGTGGTAAACCAAGTAAACAAAAGCTTTGAAGTTCGAGAGGATAGAATGCAATGCTACTTAGATAAGCTACAGGTAACTTTGCACCATTTCAAAGAGTGGACTATGGATCATGTGCCTCGAGGGACTGTCGTCCAGTTATCGAGGTTTCTGATTGAAGAGGGTCATGCTGAGATAAATTCAACGAGTTTAACATGGGACTGGAGGAATAAATATATCGATTATTTGAAAAATGGAACACTCCCATCGGACCATACAGAATTGAGGGCCCAACAAACCAAGGCTACTAGGTTTGCGTTAGATGAAGATGGAACATTGTAAAGGAGAATGTTCGATGGGCCATTGGTGGTATGTTTAGGACCATGGGACACCGATTATGTTCGACGAGAAATCCATGAAGGTACTTGTGGGAACTACTTCGACACCGATTGTTGGTTTGCAAAGTTATTAAAGTAGGGTATTGCTGGGACAGCATGGAAAAAGATACTAAGGAATTTGTTAAAAGATGTGATAAGTGCCAATGTTTGCACGGATGATCCATCAGCCCGGAGAACAACTCCACTTAAACCTATCCCCATGGCCTTTCATGAAATGAGGAATGTACATAGTCGTCCCTCTACCAACGGCCCCAGGTAAAGCTAAATTTATTTTGTTTATGACTGATTATTTTTCTAAATGGGTGGAAGCACAGGCCTTAGAAAAGGTCAGAGAAAAAGAAGTTATTTACTTCATCTGAGACCACATCATATGCCGGTTTGGGATACCTGCCGATATTGCATGTAGCAACAGAAAGTAATTTATCGTTAGCAAGGTGACGGAGTTTCTCAAAGCACATAAAATAAAAGGGATTGTATTAAAACCATACTATCCATCTGGAAATGAATAGGCCGAGACAACAAGCAAAAATGTCACTCAAAACCTGAAGAAAAGGTTGGACGATTTAAAGGGGAAATGGAGAAAAGTTCTACCTGAGGTCCTTTGGGCAGATCGAACAACATCGAAGTCTAGCACAGGGCTGCTCCATTCTCTTTAGTATATGTCTCCAAGGCCCTCATCCATGTCGAGGTCGGAGAACCCAGCACCAGATTTTGACATGCATCAGAGGAGTCAAATCACGAGGCTATGAATACTAGCCTAGAGCTATTAGATAAAAAATGAGAAGCAACATTTGTTCGGATGGCTGCACAGAATCAAAGGATCGAAAGATACTACGATAGAAGGACCAACCATTGACACTTTAGAATTGGGGACATAGTTTTACGGAAAGTCACCCTCAATACTCGAGATCCGAATGAATGGAAACTGGGCCCGAATTAGGAAGGACTGTACCAAGTCCTCAGAGTTGTCGGTAAAGGATCTTACAAACTTAGCACAATGGAAGGTGAACAATTGTCGAACAATTGGAACCTATCATTACTCAAATACTATTGCTAAGGTATGAATGTGTCTTCCCTGTCAATTTGAATTTAAACTAACTCATTGCAGGTGTTCGATCGAAGATATCGAAGGCACCTTTTTACACGAAGGCCTTAGGTTTTAAAGAATGTGTTACACTCTTTTTCCCTTAGGTCGGATTTTGTTCCAAATGGGTTTTACCGGCAAGGTTTTTAACGAGGCAACAACTATATGCTACCTAAGGAGAACTCAATAGTATCCAAGGATTCTTTTCAGCCAACCTCGAATACTGGGGGGAATCACCCTCGGAGGTCGTATTTTCAAGGAAAATATTTCACGCCTACGAGGGCCTCGATAGGAGAACTTTGTAATAGGCCACACAGTCAGATGAACCGCATCCATATAGAATAGTTGAGCCCCGATGGCAAAACATGTACGCATGTATCAATTATCTGAAAAAGCATTGTGTTTATATCAAAAACACTTTGTGTCTCAAAGAAGTTTACTATTATACGAGCTCTACACTTATAATCCTACGGGGAACAGCTCAAGAGCCAAAGCACGAATGCACCACCGAGATACTCGGGGACTGTAATCGACAGTCAACACATTCGAGTCATTAAAAACTCGGACTCGTAAGACCTGAAAGAGGCATCCCCTCAATACAAAGGCCAAGGCCAACATATGCGGGGACTAACCTTTCAAAATTGTTCAAAAGGTTATCGGGAAACAAGTCCAAGAGACATACCTTCAGGTTACGGCCATATTAAAAGTTATAGCCATTGTAAGCACGTGATTTTTGCCCTATATGAGAAATACTTCCAAAAAATTCAAGATTAAATAGTTTTGTGTTGTTCGCAATTTTATGGATTTTTGTGTTATTTTTCTTTTATTGTTTGCACTTGTGTGTGCGTGTTTATCTTGTTATAATTAATTAAAAAATACAAAAATATATGTTTCACGCACACTTAGGATCTAATTGTGCACTTAGGAATTAATTAAACCATAATTTGGTTGTAAAAGAAAGAAAATCACAAAAAATGTATTTGTTCTATTTTTTATCATTTAAATGTACCATTGTGTGATTTTGTTTTTAATTAATGACTAGTCTTGGGTGTTAATTGTTGATTAGGGTTAATTAATATTTTGTAGTTTAATTTTTTAATATTACAATTTAATTTAGGAATTTTCGTAATTAGGAATTAAAGAAGGGAAATAAAAGAAAGGAAGAAAATGAAGAAAAACGGAACTGGGCCACCTTTTTGGATCAAAAATCAGGCCCAAAACACCCCATACACCCGGTCCAATACACCTGGTCTCTCAGGGGTCCAAACGACGTCGTATAGGCGTCTCAGATCTGAGCCATTCATTTCCCTTGATCTAACGGTCTCAAGGCCTCCCCACGACCCGATCCACTTCACCCCCCGGGCCAACCCAGTCCCCAACTTAAGCCACACGGTGCCTTTTCGTTTAAGTAACAGATCCGGGCCGTTGATCATTAATAATCCAACGGCNAGCTGCCCCCTTTCCCCTTCGCCTGAAATCCGGCGGCCTGAAGTTCGATGGCCACCATACTAACACCCCTTAACCATCTGACCACCCTGGTTCCAAATCCACCAACTGTTTAGGTCAAATCCTCCTGAAGCTTCTCGAATCTTCAATCGAAGATTCGAGCCAAACCATAACTTACCACAACCAAGCCCAAACTCATACCAGACCTCCCCCTGACCTCCCTCACACCCTAAATGCCTTTGGTTCCGTTTGAATCTGGCTAGAAACACTCGAACCCCAAATCGAACCTCAAGAACCATAAAAGACCCAAACCTGGAATCTGTTCAAATTAATGAGGTTTTGGGTGTTCAATGGACCTTAGTCGAAGTGTTCTCAGTTGAGAACACTCGATTAAGGCCCGTTTGACCTCAAAGGTGTCCGAGTCTGAGTTCGAACCTGGGTCGTCTAGTTTCTGAGTGCTAAGGTTATTTTTCTTTTCCCATTTGTTCTATGTTCATGTTTATATCTGTTTATCTGTTTAGTTTGGTTTATTGATTTTTCAATTTTTGTGTCAATTATTATGTCCATCTCCAGACCTTTTATATGGTCGACTCTTCTTCTGTCCATTTTTAAATATGTGTTATAAACTATATATTCGATTTTAATAATGTCGTCGAATAATTAGTTTCATAAGTCCCCTGCTCCTGTCCAAAGCCACATGAATCACCCTGTTTGTATGTTTGATTCTGTTTGTTTGTTACCAATTGTGTATGTGTAATAGATTAAATAAGTGTAGTCAATTAATTTGCTTAAAAAAACTAGAAAATCATGATAGTAGTCTATTTCTGTTCATTTCAGTGTGCTTACTATCTTGCCTCTTTTCTGTGCAAATATTGTATTAAAATGAAGCTGCTGGTGTGTTCAGTTTTCATCTTTGAAACCAAGCAGCCCGTTCATTTATATGTTGCACTTTGTTCTCTTTGGTTGTTTACTTGAACCTCACTTCTTGATTCATAAATGCTTCAATTTTAGCTTGACTTTAGCAAATACCTGATTGATAAGTTGGTTTGAGTTGATCAGGATTGGTTCCCAATATGATCAACTCATTCCTGATTTTGACCTTCTGATTTGAGTCTACTGCCGGAACTCGTTTAGGAATTGGATATAGCTGTAGTAATTTAGTTGATCAATCAGGAGATAGTTAGAAATCAGTCTTGGTCAATTGTTGGGTTTGAACTTATATAGGTTTAAAAACAGGCTAATAGGTTTAGGGTAATGCAGTAATTTCCAAGGGTTTAAGAGGGGTAACTTGGGGATTTTACACGCCTGCAAGTAGTTTGAACTTAAGGGTCTGTCAAGTGGTAATAATTGTCATTAGTTAAAAGCAATGGGGAACAAGACATAAGAGCATGGGGAATTAATAGGAATACTTTAATCACCCCATGACTCTTGATTGAAACAATAGGGGACAAAACATGTAAGTGTGGGGAACCAAATAGTTTCATACAAGAGAGACACTTAGGAGTGGGAATTCAAGGAGTATGGGCAGAAAAAAAAAATCTGAGTGTTTCTAGCCAGTGTGAGGGGGTCTGTTTTTTGGTTATAAATAGAAGGAATTTTGATAGAAAAAGGGCTGGCTTTTGCCTCAAAGAGTTCAGTAATTATAGAGTGAAAACAAGGCTGGATTTTCTAACAAGAATTCAAAGATAAAAAGTTTAAGTAGGCTGTTTTCTTACAGTTATTTTTCAGAGAGTCTAGGCTGAATTTTTACACTAAAAGTTCAGGTAGTTTGAGAGTGTTTCTGTTTTGGTGTTAAAGAACAGAGAATCAGAACTGTTCTATTGCATCTCTTGCATCTGGTTCCCTTCTGTTTCTGCCTGTGATTGCACTTTGGTTTGCTGGGTTTCAAGGGGTATTTCCTGGGTTGTGCTAGTGGATTAGCTGTTACTGTTTCATTGGGTTCTGCTGGATTTTCTGTTGGTTTTTTAAATCTGTCCCTGGGTTTTCTGTTTGTCGGTTTTTGCTGGTTGCTACTGGTCGTTGCTGAGTGTTGCTGTTGTTGTATACTACTACTCTGCTGATCTTCCTCTTCTTTGTTTCCTATACCAGGTACACAACTGATACACTAGCTATTGTAAGCTGAAAATATGGAAGCATGAATGCATATAAAAATGGAAGTGGAAGTTTTAATTTAGCCTTTCCTTTTCTTTTCACTAATTGTATTGAGTTCATCTTACATATTACTGTTATGTAGACTTCTGCCTGTAAAATGTACAACTAGACAGTCTTTCATAGTAGTTTAGTTTTGTGAACTTTCCATGTATGCTCTTAGTTAAAAGAAGGATGATGCCGTAATAAATAGTACTCTGTTTATTTCAGTTTGGTTGTTAGGTAGTATATTTCAAACGCATGTCCAACATAATCAGGCCCAGTAGACTGTTTGAATTACTAGACATCTAAGTTATACCATTCAATTGTTGCCTTTCTAAAACTCGCAACAACTTGTTTAATTAGATACCATTACTTTACACTTTCTGCGTTGCAAATTCTAAATGTGTAGGATAACTTAACTAGGCCTCAACATTTGAATAAGATGGCCCAGGTCCCATTTAACACTACATGCGTCGGACCTGGGCCCATGTTGTCAAACAGACTGCCCATATGCACGTTCGTATTCTGATTTAACAAACTGTGTTCGGAACCCGACTATAACAATTCTTGAGCATGTAAATTAATCAGGATCTTTCATTCTTTCATTTCTAAAGACGCTTAATAGAAAAATGTTAGTCACTTTAGGATGATCCTTTTAAAATAAATGAGATGAGCCTCGCCAAATAAAATGCACAAATTGCAGGGCCCTCAATAAATGGATATAATAATTGTATAGACTTCGGGATAGGCTGTTTAGCAGAACTTCACGGCCTCTTCCCAAAAATTGAAAACGCGTTAGTCTCTTTAGGCGCGTACTTTAAATAACCTTACCTTCTTAAACTTGGGTGCACATTTATGTGACCCAAATCCAAATCTCAACGAAGTCAAAATGTGTCGATAATCGCGGGTACATTGATTTTGACGTGGTTCAAGATGCATTTCCACGACGTTGTAATTCTTTTAAAAAGTAATGAATGAGACGAGCCTCGCCGAACAAAACACACAAGTTGTGGGGCCCTCTATACGTGTTTTTAAAGTTGCTTAGACTTCGGGATGGGCCGTTTAGCAAAATTTCACGGCCTTACCCAAAATAATAATACGCTAGTCGCTTTAGGCACGTCTTTAATAAACTGTTTCCTTAAATTCGGGTGCACATTTATGTGACCCAAATCCAAATCTCAACGGAGTCAAAATGTGTCGATAACCATGGGTACATTGACTGTGACGTGGTTCGAGATACGTTTTCACAACGTTGCAATTCCTTGTTAAAATAATAATAATAATATTAAAAGCGGTCAAAGGTTAAAATTTGCACATAAGTTAAATCATGTTATAAATCAGATGATTAAGCCAATTATGACAGTTGAGCGACCGTGCTAGAACCACGGAACTCGGGAATGCCTAACACCTTCTCCCGCGTTAACAGAATTCCTTATCCGGATTTCNGTGACAGCTCTGGCGACTCCGCTGGGGATACTATGACCCAAAACCACTGGTTCAGGGTTAGAAATTCGAGCTTGTGATAAATTGTTGTATTTTGACTTTATTATCTGATATTTTCGTATGATCTGTGCTTAATGTGCAAAATGATGCTTATTACCGCTTTGATATTATTTGAAATGTACATATAAACTGTGCCGAAACCTTCTCTCCTTACCTCCGGGGATGTGCTTACTGGTTGAGACTCCCTATTCTGTTAGTGTCGTACCTTGAAATAAGAAAAGGGCTCGGACAAGTTACAAAGTTGGACGATCTCACGGGTCCCCGGTACGTAGCCCCCTCCCCGACTCGAGTTGTCCGCTTGGGTACACTGTCTAGAACACATACCCAGGTTTTTAACCTAGAATAACTTGACTTCATGCCGGATCCCTAGTAGGAACGCTTATTTGCATCATGTTGCATTTGACTTAGGGGATTCAACACAGGGGTTGGGTCCGGGGACAGGTAACCCGAAATGAAAAGACCATCCTGCTGCATCTTGTTTGTTTTGCGCATTTATTTGCTTCAGACTTGCATGTTGACCGGCTTGTGAAATTGGAAATTTTGAAAAAATTGTGAAATCGGGAATTTTGAAAAATTGTGAAAAGGAAAAAATAACCGTGTAAAAAGATAACTACTCATTTTTAGAAAAAAAAAACCAATGTCCAAGTAGTGTCGAAACTCTGTCAGATTTTTGAGAAAATGGAAAAAATATATATATATATTTGCCGATGAAAAGAAAAAAAAAGAAAGTTTTTATTTTTGAAATAGTCTATTTTATTTGCCAGTGAAAAAGAAAAAAAATATTTTTATAGTTTGTTTTATGTGTCAATAAAAAAAAGAGTTTTATTTTACAAAATAGTTTGTTTTATTTTCTACTGAAAAAAAATTTAAAAATAATAATAATAATAATAATATTCTGCTTCATTTGCCAATGAAAAAAAATATGTGATTTGGTTTTTAAAAATAGTTTGTGTTTTAAAATTAAAAAAAATAATTCGTTTTATTTGCCATTGATTTGAAAGAAAAAAATGTATGTGTTTTGTTTTCAAATATACTTTGTTCTATTGGCAGAACTACGTCCGGTCTGATTCATGCGGGGACATGATACGTAGGCAATCCCCATAAGATTCGACCAAAGCTAAAAAGAAAAAGAGGAAGTGAATAAAACAAAAGAAAAAAAGGGAGAGAAACAAAGAGAGAAAAGAAGGAGAAATATTGGAGGGTTTCCGAAACATTTGAAAGAGGCACAAATAAAATAAGCCGGGATGATGCATGCGGTCGGAGCAAAAACATGTTAGAAATGGTTAACTGCCTAAGAATACTGCATCCCCTAACGTGCAATTGCAATATCTGTTAAAACTCTAACGCTGACAAGTTTGTTGTTTTTCCAATTTCAATCCAGTTTGTTAAAGCATACTGGCACATACCATTATCAAACAAGATCTAAAGGGCCTATACCGAAAAGCATGACTAACTCAGAAAATAGTGTTGAGGAGGAAAGAACGGAAAGTCAGCTCCTGAAAGAGGCTATGGAAAAAATGGAAAAAATGAGACTGGAAATGAACGAAATGCAGCTAGCCTTGGCTAGGGTACAAAAGGGGCCTGAACTACCCATTACTCCTGCTCTCCCACCAGGACACACGCCGGAATACCCTCCCCCCGGCCCTTCAACACGCTTCCCCAGTCACCACTACTATCAGGGAAGAAATCCCTATGATCCCCAAGCTCCACCATCTAATCAAAACCCTCCCCCACCAAATGTTCCTGTTTTCATGGAACCCCCACCAGCCACGCTACAGAGATCATCTAGTGAGTCGGTGTTTCAAGCTCATGATACCCAATATTAACCCCCTGAATCCACATTCAAAGCACCCGATCCGCATGCCTATAATCCCCACTTTGAGGTCCCGGCGGAGATTGAAAAGCCGGTAAAGAGCCTAGAGCAGGACGAAGTGCTGCGGAAATTTAAAAGCATGGATCAATCCTTCAGAAATATGCACGGGTTAAGCAACCAGGTCAGCGTGGCCTATAAGGATTTATGCCCTTTTCCTGACGTCCAATTGCCGGCCGGGTTGAAGATGCCAAAGTTTGATCTATACGAGGGGCACGACGATCCTATGGCACATCTGCGAGGGTTTTGCAGCAAGATGAGAGGAGCGGGTGGTAAAGATGAGCTGCTGATAGCTTACTTTGGCCAAAGTCTAAGTGGGTCCGCACTGGAATGGTACACAAGACAGGATCCGAGCAGGTGGTACACCTGGGACGACCTAGCACAAGCATTCGCATGTTACTTCCAGTACAACCTTGAGATCGTCCCTGACCGTCTCACATTTCTGAAGCTTGAGAAGAAGCCCGGAGAGAGCTTTCGAGAATTTGGGTTCCGGTGGAGTGAACAGGCAGCCAGAGTTGATCCTCCGATGAGAGAGGGGGAAATGGTGGACCACTTTCTGCAGACTCTAGAGCCAACTTACTTTGGTCACTTGGTGACGTCCGTTGGCAAATCTTTCAACGAGGTAGTGAAAATGGGCGGTATGATCGAAGAGGGACTTAAGTCCAATAAGATCCTGAGCCATTCATCAATTAAAGCAACCACTCAGGCCATCCAGAGCGGCACGGGAGGTGCGCTCGGGAAGAAGAAAAGAGAAGAGGTCGCAACAGTAGAGGCAGGTAATTGGTCCAGATCGAGAAGTCCTTCCCCTAGCTACCAATATAGACCCCATCATCCAAATTACCCACACACTCCAAATTACCCTCCACAGCGATACTACCCTCCACAAGAACCACATTTCTCCGTCCATTAGGCCCAAACATATACCCAGCCTCCGGCTCGCCCGCAATGGCACGCGTCGGCTCTCCAAAATACCTACCCACCTCCACAGAATACATATCCATCCCCACGAAACACATATCCACCAACAAGGGCCTATAGGAACCTTTCAGAGCCAGGTTTCCGCAGGAATCAGGCTTTCAGAAATGAAGGGGTGCAGAGACAGAGAATATTCACTGAGTTGGGAGAAACCTATACTGCTCTGTTCCACAAATTGAGGCAGTTAGGCTTGTTGAGTCCTGTTGAGCCCAGATTGCCAAATCCCCTTCCCAAAAATATGGACCACTCGGTAGGCTATGAATATTGTTCGGGGGCTACCGGACATGATACCGAGAAGTGTTGGAAGTTGAAACATGCAGTGCAAAATCTTATTGACACCAATAAGATTGAGGTTCAGACACCAGAGGCACCCAACATCAATCAGAACCCGTTGCCAGCACACCATGAAGCCTACATGATCGAGCTAGTGCACGAAGGAGGGGAGCTAAAGAAACCCTCACAAACCGTGATGATGATCTGTGCCAGTATAAAAGAAAATTCGACCAGTGGACCACTGATTGGGTCAGATAGAGATTTGAATCAGGGAGTTGAAAGGCTGGTCGCCGACGTCAACGTGATAGAAGCTGGAGAAGGGTCCAGTAGGGCAGATATACAGTTTGAGGGGCCTAGGTCAAATATCAACAATTGGACGGCTACTTCCCTTCCTACCCGGAGGGAGTCTTGGTAGTGGGATCTGATTTTTCTTTCTTGTTTCCTGGATTATTCCAGGGTTGTAATCCAGTTTTTGTTTTATTTTTGTATTCAGCAAAAGTGTGAAACTCTGTTATCCCGCATTTTAATAAAGTGAAAGTTTTCTTCTCTTATTTTGTTTAATTTTGTTTTCTTCTTTTCTCTTTCTGAACAGTTCTCTTTATACTGGTTCTAATGACATGGCATGCACAACGGATCTTCAACCCAGTCTAAAAAATCAATCTGAATCCGAACTAATTGTACAAGAGGTCGATTATGATGATGAATCAAATACGATGAAGATGAAGCCTTTGAAGAGATAAATAGAGAATTAAACCAGTTCAAAGAGAAACCCAAGCCCAATTTGAATGACATCGAAGCTGTCAATCTAGGGGATGCGAATGACATCAGGGAAACTAAGATAAGCATCCACATTGAGCCAAACATAAGGGAAGAGCTAATCAAAGCACTTATTGAATTCAAAGACATTTTTTGCATGGTCGTGTGATGACATGCCGAGTTTAAGCACTGATCTAGTGGTTCACAAATTGCCCACTGACCCGGCATGCCCTCCCTTCAAGTAGAAAATTGAGGAAGTTCAAAACAGACATAAGTGTGAAGATTAAAGAAGATGACGAATGGGTCAAAACCCGATTGGTGCAGTTGAGCTTGATTGATTGGCGGCAGTATGCCATGGCCAATTGTATCAAAAGAGGATGGCAAGAGCATATAACAAGAAGGTGCGTCCCAGGAAATTTGAAGTGGGACAGTAGGTGCTGAAACGAATCCTGCCACATCAGGCCGAAGCAAAGGGCAAGTTCGCCCCGAATTGGCAAGAGCCGTTTATTGTGACCAGGGTGTTATCCAATGGCGCTCTATGTCTGACAGATGTCGAGGGAAGATGTATCGACATGGCTATCAATTCTGACGCAGTCAAAAGATATTATGTGTAATTTCTTTGATTGTAATTGTTGTTTATTTGTTTTTTTTGTACTTGGCATTTATCGGAAAATGAAATGACGGAGGCAATTTTTCTACTATCCAAACACTTTAACCTTTGCTTCCCCCTTTGAGCCTTGATTATTCTTTCATACCCCTCTCTTGGAATCATTAATGAAAATGAAAAAAGTAATATTGAAAAAGAAAAAAAAAGAGAAAAAAGAAAGAAAAAATAATAACAAAACAAAAGAAAAAGTCACAAGAAATACAAAGGAATCAGTGAACTACGTTCGACCTGATACTGGGGTAGAAGTTATGTTTTAAAATTTTGGAAAAAGTTTGATTCCAAGAGTTTGTAATGTTTTACCCATTAAAGTTATTTTGAATATTTTGACATCCTTTTCTTTGACCCCCACACAAAAACCCATATTGAAGTCCAAAAAAGACCTCCCGATCGGTATCCGAGAGGTGCCGAGTCAGGCAGATGAAAGCCGGGAATAACACACCGATCCCCGACTAAATGAGGATCATGAGCTGAAGGAATTAATAGCCAAAAGAGTCCCCAGTAGAGAGAATCTTATCGGCAACACTCCAATCCCCAGCCGAGAAAGAAAATATAATGAGAGAGTCTTATCAGTGAAAACCTTCGTAGGCACCATAAGGCAACGAGAGTCGAGAGAAATGAGAGTCTTATTAGTGAAAACCCCTCGAAGGGCACTATGAGGCAGCAAGATAAGATTGACAGAAAGGATCCATCAAGGCATCAAGCAGTGCAAAAATGTGATTCGGCAAAAGAGTCGGGCGCCTGTTTATCCCCCGGTAAAATGAGACCATCAGAAAGATTGATTGATAAATGGATTGGGTTGGTTAGATCTGGAATGCACGACATAGTCATTGAAATCGGTTATACCATTCAGATAAGTTCTTTTCCTTTTTCTTCTCCCCAGCATTTGTTCAGAAAGACTTCTTCTTTTCTATCTTTTGAAGTCATCACTTTTCATTCTTTGTTTTAAAAAACTTTTTCTCCAGCAGTTTTTTTTTAGAAAGATTTTTTTTAGAGCTTACTACCAGTTGCCAAAATGGTGCAAAGCAAGATGCGAACAGGACAGGCCAAAGATAAGGCAATAAAACGGAAAAGACGTTTGTTGCAAGACCAAATGGTGAATTGGTCTGGAGTGTCAGGGAAAGTATGGAGAAAAGCAGGAAAACAACAGTTGAGAAACTTGTGAATGACAATCGTCGGGAAGGAAGAGCATCCCCGACAGATTTCGACCCAGTTCCAAAGGGTCAGACAACACAGAGCGGGGAAGGAAGAAAAAGAGAAACCATCCCCAGCAAAACTTTGGTGGTGTAATGGAAACGCAGAGCAGGGAAGGAGAAAAGGAGAACCATCCCCAGCAGGAGCATCACAACCAACCACCGCGTTTTAAACTAACAAGTTTTCTTTGATTTGAAATAGGAAAAGGAAATGGCATCGATGGAAAGGCATGCCACGTGGAAGATTATCAAACTGGGGCAGAAAATTTTCCTTTCATTTGGAAAATTTTCTGGAAGTCAGGTACCCACTTGAGGAAGAAGGAAGATAACACAAGTTCTAAGGGAATGAGGAAAGCATCCCCAGCAGGAAGGTCACCACCGACCATCATTTTCAAAAACTGACGAAATTCTCTTTGATTTAAGACAGGGACGGAAACTATGTCCATATCAAGATCTCTACGCCATATCAAACCTTTTGTGCTGCATCAATCGTTGTAATTACACAATCAAGCACCACATGTCAGGCTTGTCCACCTTCAAATAGGAAGTATCGGGTTTGTCCACCTTCAAATAGGATATTTTCGGATCTATCCGCCCTCGAATAGGATATTTTGGGTTCATCCGCCCTCGAATAGGATATTTTGGGTTCATCCGCCCT
>MU713098.1:121690-142469 GCA_026770625.1 Nicotiana glauca
AGTCCCCAACTTAAGCCACACGGTGCCGTTTCATTTAAGTAATAGATCCGGGCCGTTGATCATTAATGATCCAACGGCCAGGATTAATTACTCCCCCTACTATATATTCTCAACACTCACCTCACCCCCCTAGCCAAGCCCCCTCGTCTCTTCATCGTCTCTCTCAGAGACGACCCCTCTCGAAACCCTTGCCGCCCCCTTTCCCCTTCGCCTGAAACCCGGTGGCCTGAAGTTCGATGGCCACCATACTAACACCCTTTAACCATCTGACCACCCTGGTTCCAAATCCACCAACTGTTTAGGTCGAATCCTCCTGAAACTTCTCGAATCTTCAATCGAAGATTCGAGCCAAACCTTAACTTACCACAACCAAGCCCAAACTCATACCAGACCTCCCCCGGACCTCCCTCACACCCTAAATGCCTTTGATTCCGTTCGAATCTGGCTAGAAACACTAGAACCCCAAATCGAACCTTAAGAACCCTAAAAGACCCAAACCTGGAATCTGTTCAAATTAATGAGGTTTTGAGTGTTCAATGGACCTTAGTCGAAGCGTTCTCAGTTGAGAACACTCGATTAAGGCCCGTTTGACCTCAAAGGTGTCCGAGTCTGAGTTCGAACCTGGGTCGTCTAGTTTTTGAGTGCTGAGGTTATTTTTCTTTTCCCCTTTGTTCTGTGTTCATGTTTATATGTTTATCTTTTTAGTTTGGTTTATTGATTTTTCAATTTTTGTGTCAATTATTATGTCCATCTCCAAACCTTTTATTTGGTTGACTCTTCTTCTGTCCATTGTTAAATATGTGTTATAAACTATATATTCGATTTGAATAATATCGTCGAATAATTAGTTTCATAAGTCCCCTACTCCTGTCCAAAGCCACATGAATCACCCTGTTTGTATGTTTGATTCTATTTGTTTGTTACCAATTGTGTATGTATAATAGATTAAATAAGTGTCGTCAATTAATTTGCTTAAAAAAACTAGAAAAGCATGATAGTAGTCTATTTCTGTTCATTTCAGTGTGCTTACTATCTTGCCTCTTTTCTGTGCAAATGTTGTATTGAAATGAACCTGCTGGTGTGTTCAGTTTTCATCTTTGAAACCAAGCAGCATGTTCATTTATATGTTGCACTTTGTTCTCTTTGGTTGTTTACTTGAACCTCACTTCTTGATTCATAAATGCTTCAATTTTAGCTTGACTTTAGCAAATACCTGATTGATTAGTTGGTTTGAGTTGATCAGGATTGGTTCCCAATATGATCAACTCATTCCTGATTTTGATCTTGACCTTCTGCTTTGAGTCTACTGCCTGAACTCGTTTAGGAATTGGATATAGCTGTAGTAATTTAGTTGATCAATCAGGAGATAGTTAGAAATCAGTCTTGGTCAATTGTTGGGTTTGAACTTATATAGATTTAATAACAGGCTAACAGGTTTAGGGTAATGCAGTAATTTTCAAGGGTTTAAGGGGGGTAACTTGGGGATTTTACAGGCCTGCAAGTAGTTTGAACTTAAGGGTCTGTCAAGTGGTAATAAATGTCATTAGTTAAAAGCAATGGGGAACAAGACATAAGAGCATGGGGAATTAATAGGAATACTTTAATCACCCCATGACTCTTGATTGAAACAATAGGGGACAAAACATGTAAGTGCGGGGAACCAAATAGTTTCATACAAGAAAGACACTTAGGAGTAGGAATTCAAGGGGTATGGGTAGAAAAAAAAATCTGAGTGTTTCTAGGCAGTGTGAGGGGATCTGTCTTTTGGTTATAAATAGAAGGAATTTTGATAGAAAAAGGGCTAGCTTTTACCTCAAAGAGTTCAATAATTATAGAGTGAAAACAGGGCTGGATTTTCTAACAAGAATTCAGAGATAAAAAGTTTAAGTAGGCTGTTTTCTTACAGTTATTTTTCAGAGAGTCTAGGCTGAATTTTTACACTAAAAGTTTAGGTAGTTCTAGAGTGTTTCTGTTTTGGTGTTAAAGAATAGAGAATCAGAACTGTTCTATTGCATCTCTTGCATATGGTTCCCTTCTGTTTCTGCCTGTGATTGCACTTTGGTTTGCTGGGTTTCAAGGGGTATTTCTTGGGTTGTGCTATTGGATTAGCTGTTACTGTTTCATTGGGTTCTGCTGGATTTTCTGTTGGTTTTTTAAATCTGTCCCTGGGTTTTCTGTTTGTTGGTTATTACTGGTTGCTACTAGTCGTTGCTGAGTGTTGCTGTTATTGTATACTGCTACTCTGCTGATCTTCCTCTTCTTTGTTTCCTATACCAGGTACACAACTGATACACTAGCTATTGTAAGCTGAAAATATGGAAGCATAAATGCATATAAAAATGGAAGTGGATTAATTTAGCCTTTCCTTTTCTTTTCACTTATTGTATTGAGATCATCTTACATATTACTGTTATGTAGACTTCTACCTGTGAAATGTATAACTAGACAGTCTTTCATAGTAGTTTAGTTTTGTGAACTTTCCATGTATGCTCTTAGTTAAAAGAAGGATGATGCCGTAATAAATAGTACTCTGTTTATTTCAGTTTGGTTGTTAGGTAGTATATTTCAAATGCATGTCCAATATAATCAGGCCCAGTAGACTGTTTGAATTACTAGACATCTAAGTTATACCATTCAATTGTTGCCTTTCTAAAACTCGCAACAACCTGTTTAATTAGATACCATTATTTTACACTTTCTGCATTGCAAATTCTGAATGTGTAGGATAACTTAACTCGGCCTCAACATTTGAATAAGATGGCCCAGGTCCCATTTAACACTACATGCACCGGACCTGGGCCCATGTTGGCAAACGGACTGTCCATATGCACGTTCGTATTCTGATTTAACAAACTGTGTTTGAAACCCGACTATAACAATTCTTGAGCATGTAAATTAATTAGGATCTTTCCTTCTTTCATTTCTAGAGACGCTTAATAGAAAAATGTTAGTCACTTTAGGATGATCCTTTTAAAATAAATGAGATGAGCCTCGCCAAATAAAATGCACAAATTGCAGGGCCCTCAATAAATGGATATAATAATTGTATAGACTCCGGGATAGGCCATTTAGCAGAACTTCATGGCCTCTTCCCAAAAAATGACAACGCGTTAGTCTCTTTAGGCGCGTACTTTAAATAACCTTACCTTCTTAAACTTGGGTGCACATTTGTGTGACCCAAATCCAAATCTCAACGAAGTCAAAATGTGTCGATAATCGCGGGTACATTGATTGTGACGTGGTTCAAGATGCATTTCCACGACGTTGTAATTATTTTAAAAAATAATGAATGAGACGAGCCTCGCCGAACAAAACACACAAGTTGCGGGGCCCTCTATACGTGTTTGTAAAGTTACTTAGACTTCGGGATGAGCCGTTTAGCAAAGATTTTACGGCCTTACCCAAAATAATGATACGCTAGTCGCTTTAGGCGTGTCTTTAATAAACTGTTTCCTTAAATTCGGGTGCACATTTATGTGACCCAAATCCAAATCTCAACGGAGTCGAAATGTGTCGATAACCACGGGTACATTGACTGTGACGTGGTTTGAGATACGTTTTCACAACGTTGCAATTCCTTGTTAAAACAATAATAATAATAATATTAAAAGCGGTTAAAGGTTAAAATTTGCACATAAGTTAAAGCATGTTATAAATCAGATGATTAAGCCAAATACGACAGTTGAGCTACCGTGCTAGAACCACGGAACTCGGGAATGCCTAACACCTTCTCCCGGATTAACAAAATTCCTTATCCGGATTTCTGGTTCGCGAACTGTTAAACAGAGTCAAACCTTTCCTCGATTCGGGATTCAATCAGTGACTTGGTACACCATAAATCTCCCAAGTGGCGACTCTGAATCTCTTAATTAACGAATCCTGTTTCGATTGTCCTTTAATTGGAAAAACTCCCTTTACCACACCCTTCGCGAGGTACGGTAGCGCCAAAAGGAGGTGTGACAGCCATATCAAAGACTACGGTCATATACTAAGGCTACGGCCAAAATAATGTGGCTCGAAGACGTCCGACTTTCACCATAAATTAAAGACCTTCAAACCCTTTGGAAAAAACACGTTAAGTCAGGCTACCCTAGGCAAAAGAAAAGATAAAGGGCTTTGATAAAATCAGCCCTCAAATAATTTAGAGGCTTCGATAACATCAGCCTTCGAGAAACCCTCAAGAGTTATTCAATTATGTTTACACAAAAAATTACTAAAAAGGTTCCGATCAGTCGAACCTTCGTAAAACCCAACGGGTACAAAAAAAACACATACTTGGGTATACAAAAATTTTCACCAAGTCTTTTAGCCGAAAAGAGGGAAATATTATAGAGACTTTAGAGGACGAATTGACCCAACTTAAAGAGCCTAAGGGACGATATAAAAGAGCTTGAGGGCAAAACATATAGGGTTCGATACTTCGTTCTCACTTAACTCAGACTCAAGAGTACCATTATCCAGAGCTCATGCCAAATCAACTTAAGCCTAGCTCGAAGAATAACAAAAACCTTAAGAGGTATTCTATTCTAAGTTCGAGGATCACACACTGATTACTAAAAAATATAAGGGTTGTTATATTCAGAATCCGAGCCAAGGTTCACTTAATCATTGAAGTTATTAAATTTTTCACAAAATAAAGACAATGCAGAATCAAATATGAATAAAAGGAATTATTTATAGAGATGTTTACAAAATATATTTACAATACCCATGAGGTGTCTTTGTACAAAACACTAAAACAAAATGAAGAAACCTAAACCTACTCCGGGGCCACATCTTCGGCAGCTGCATCTTTAGGAGCCACGCCTTCGGGAGCCACATCCTCAGGGACTTCATCTTCGTCTCCTCCGCTCTCAAAGCCGCAGGCTGAATCCTCGTCCTCAAAAATCAAAGCGGCAGCCTGTTCTTCCGAAGTCTTTGCCTTTTCAATAGAGATCGAAGTCGCGAGCATGCACCTCCTCGGGGGTTTCTCTCAAGGATTGTCTTCTGGCATGGTCAAGTGCGCATGATAGCTTAACTTTGGCCGCAACAGAGATCTCCTTTGCCCGGGTGTTAGTTGCTTCGGCATCAGCTCAGTACAAAGATATAAATGCTTCTGCATCAAATTTAACCTTGGCAAGCTCAACAATAGATTTAGCTTCAAGATCCTCAATTTTGCGGCTCCGAGCCAGGCTCTCCTCCTTCACACCTTGAAGCTGGCATTTGATTGGAGCCAGCTGCTCCCAAAGAGTATCTTTCTCTGAGGAGAGACGGTCCATGCATTGCCTCTACCCTAGGGTCTCGGCCTCCTTTATCTTGAGCTCCTCTCGGAGCTGCTCCACCATCTCGCCCTTTTGTTGAGCCTACAAATTTAACGTTTTAGCTAACCAATAGAATAAATGCATAATAAAACTCTAAAGGGTATGTTACCTTTTCGACAAGCTCGGTCTGTTCTTGACGAGCCTCTGCCAATTCAGCTTGAAGGTTACTGATCTCTCCCTCCTTTTTGACATAGAGGATCTTAAGGCCATCTCTCTCTTCTGAGATCTTCTTGAGCTCGGCTTCACATCGAGCAAGCTCAGCTTGAGATTTTGAAAATGCTTCTCGATAGAGCGTTACAACCTTCACAAAAAGGAAAAGTTAGACACAATACAACAGGGATAAAATGTAGGTGTGATCCTAAGGGCAGAAACTTACTTGTTTAAAGAGCCATTGGGCCTCATAAAAAATAAAAGAAGCATCCGGGTTGGGACCATCTTCTATCCTTACAAGGCACACTCAAAAGATATCGTGAACTTCGTGGCTCGTCCCCATATTAGGAGTTTACATGTCCGAGCATCTCGGAATTGCCCCTTGGATAACTCAGGGTCAGGCTGCGATTCATCCACGTTAATTACCCTAAGTGATACACTCGAGGCATTCTCTTTCCTTTGAAGGGCCTCATGACATGGCCCCTCGGTCTCACCCTCCAAATGACCTCCAAAATGAGGTATTCTTTTGCTGCCTGATGGCTCGGGGACTTAGCTCGAGCTCCCCTCAGAGACTTTTTCAATCCTAGAATGAACCACTTCAGCCATCATTGGTTCGACCAACTTCGAAGCGTCAGTGCTTCCTCTTTTCCAAACTACCAACAGGAAGTCATTGTCCTCCCTCTTTTTCTCCTCGCCCCTAAGGCGTTGGGTCGCTCCTGGAGATAGGATCACAGTAACAGCCTAGGCTTTCGAGCCTTGATTTTCTTCGGCTTCAGGAAATTTACATGCGACTCCCTTTCTTATTTTCTTTTCTTTGGAAGACTTTGGGATCTCTTCTTCATCGGATGGGGGCGGCCACATAGCAACGGCATCTCTGAGACCTGCATAAAGACAAAGTAAGTATTTCCCTGAGAAACAAAAATAATCAAACAAGAGGACTCACCATGGTTGTTAGCTTCCCATCGACCTTTCGCCAAGTCATGCCAGCTGTGCTCCACATACGAAGAAGTAGAGACCAACTTCTAGACCAAACCTTCAAGGTCTCAGACCGCACCAGGAAACCAAGCAACAGTTATACCATCAAAATGGATTAGACCGAGAAAAAATATGAAGTCGAAAAAAAAGAGGAAAAGCAAGGCATAAAGTCATTATTGACAAACATGTACTTACGTTTCATATTCCATTCTTTGTGGAATGGCATCCTCTCAACAGGTATCAGATCGGAGGTCCTAACTCAGAAAAACCGGCTCATCCACCCTCGATCTTTGTCTTTATAGATGGTGGAGAAGAGAGATTTTATGAATTATCATTGCAACTTTGTCAAGCCACCTTGATAGAGACAGGGACTGTATAGCCTGCTCAGATGACAAAGGTAAAAGGCCTTCCCTCGACCTGTTTCGAGAAGAATCTGATCAGATTGACGATCCACCAGAATGAAGGATATATCTGGCCAAGCATCACTTGGTATTGTTGGAAAAGATCAAGAATAACTGGATCAATGGGACCTAGATCTAGATCGTGAGGGTCCAGCGTGAATGGGTAGGTGTACACGCTTAAGTACCCTGTGAGTAGTGATGTCCTCTTGAGGAGAAGGGATCACTACATCTTTGTTCTCCCAGTTGCAGTCCCTTTTCACCAGTTGGAGCTCATCTTTGGTTATCAAACAAAGGTATCGAGACATGGGCTCACATCAGCCTGGTGTCGATATAGGTTTCTCGATTTTGAAGTCAGAGGTTGTTTCACACGACAAGAGAATACACTCCTCGATATGAGGTGTCACCACCATTTTACTTCTGGCCGGTCGTGATGATGAAGAGGATTTTTCTTTTTGGGTAGAAGATTTAGTTGTTTTAGCCATTATGGTGTATAAATTCAAAGAGAAAGGATTGATGATTAAGCAAGGGCAAATTAAAATGACGGATGAACTCGGAGAAGTTGAAGGAGCTAATGAGGTTCTGAAAACGATTAGAGAAATAAAGTTTGCAAAAATTGTGAAGTTGGCCTATTTATAAAAGTTACTTAAGCGTATTGGGGAAGCCAAATAGCCGACCGTCAGTTGCCTCCAAGTAATGACTTTGGGAACTACAAGAAAGCTACCTTTCAATCACTTCAGCCACTGACATCACGAGATTGACATTGGGACCGAGATGTCGGAGCATTGAAGATCAAATCGTTTCTGATCGACCTACTCTAAAAACGCGTGGACTATCTGTAGGCTCGAAGTGTCGCCTTAAGCTCGAATTCAGGCAAGGTCGAGTTCGAGCCCAATGGATCAGACTCGAGCTCGAAGATAGGATACAAGGCCCAAGGATCTGAGTGTGATGAATACCCAAGCCGAGTACGCTTGACCTCAAAATGTGTTGTTATGGATATCTAATAGTATGAGCGAGATTCCTGCCACGTCCCTAAAATCATGGCACAAATTTCGGAATAGAATTGTATGATTCAGTACTAGGCAGTTAGACAACTGTACCAATAATATTACTTACTGTAAATAAAAACGTACCTTTTTTAGGGTTTTCCTATTATAAAAAGGGGCACCCCAATCATTTGTAACATCGTCTAATCATTGGCAAAGAATATACTATCTTACTTTTGTGGCTTATTGCTCTTCATATTTGTCTTTTCTCTCTGTTGTTCTTACTTTATTGTTCTTGTTTCATCTCGAGGTCACTAAGCTCGGGGTCAGAGCTGCTTGAGTAACACTGGTTTGATTCACTTATTTCTTTCATTTATACCTCACATTTCTTGATTATTAATTGGTATTGAACTAAATCACATATCTTTAAAACCACAAATCAAATTTAATTGTTACTCGTATTTTTGAGGTAAACACAATTGTATTTCTCTCTTTTGTTTCTGATTTCCTAATGTGAAATTGTTCTTGATACTAAGTCCAGAGAACAGTTCAAACTGCGCTCACCTGTCAATATCAACCCCACACACAAAAAAAAAAGGTGTTAAGAAAATGACATTTGATACATTCAAAAGGTGCGACCTAACAGTTAATGAAGCCAGTGGAAATCATAAGACTAGTGTTATGAGAGAATGTAAGATATCTAGTGAAATAGTCAAAGTATGCAAAATAGGATCTAACACCATGTAACTTAAAAAAAAAAGGAGTTGGGGGGGNCCCAATACCACAATGTTCTTTAAGACAACATGAATCCTGGCTGTATTTGGTGGACAGTGTGGACAGAAAGAAATTCAAGATGGTTTGAGGACAATCCGATTTTACTCAGAGATGAAGTCGAGCTGCAATTTTTTTGTCTTTTGGTGTTAAAGGGACCCTGTGAATGAGGCCGAATCAGTTTTAGATCGCATAGAATACCCTCGAAGAATAGAAGAGGGATATACTTTTGGTTTTGCTTCCACTGTACAGCTTTGTCAGCACCATCTTAGTGCTGGCGTTGTGAATAATAGTTTCAGGGGAAAAAAAAAAAGAGGGGGGGGGGGGGGGGGGGGGGGTCAACGCTCAAATAAGTATGGACCATGGCATGGAAAAGAAGGTAAGGAAAAGGAAAATGAGAGATGAAGAGACAAAGCAGATTAAATTACACTCTCAAGTCCACAAGTGCTTGTGGGGTATGGAAATGTGGGCTAGGTTTTGGTCCAGATTTTTCAATCTAGTTTCTTAGTTATGTAGCAGAAAAAGACACACTTGTACTGTACAAAGGAGGACATGTTCGCACGTGAGTGGTGACCTTCCAGTTAATATGATAGACATGTTTCTCATCTTCCATTATTGTAGCAACCTTATTTTAGCCCGTTGTTGATGTAGGATTAAGAAGAATATTTTCAGATTGAAATATTTAATATGATAATCAAAATATTTAATTTTGTAGGAGAATGTGGATATTAATTATTTAACTGTATCTAGAGGAAAATGAGTTAAAAGTGTACTACGGATAGCAAATTTCCATGATTTAAATATTTTTAAAATGTTTGAAGAAAATTGTCAAAAAGTGCTGTTAGCGCAAAATGCTTCAGAGTCTTGATCTTATGGCTACATAAATATGGGTTGATCTATTTGGACAATCTACAGGGCTTAACAGATTTAGGCCCGTTAATACATTCACATTTCACAGATTCTGCTAAAAGGAAAAGTGATGAAAAGTAAAAGCCCAAAAAGTTTGGGAGCGCCGTTGCGGGGGATCGAACCCGGGTCACCCGCGTGACAGGCGGGAATACTTACCACTATACTACAACGACGTTGTTGTAAAGTGGTTCAATGGTATGCGTAATATAGATTGTCAACTGTTTACACGGAATTCTGCTCGAAAGTAGCTGATAAAAACTTCCATTATTAAAACGAAATTCTACTTTACCTACAACCATGCAGCATATTTTTAGGGAGGATTTCATAGATGAAATAAGCAAATGCAAGACAAAGGAGTCGAGATGGTTCATTCACATAGCTTTGAAATCTTTCATAAAACTTAATAGTGGCGGCTAACTGCATCTTTGTTTTCTTCTTTTATTTATTTCTTTAATAGATTAAGTACTTCTTCTAGCTGAAGTTATCCTGCTGTCTTTCAAATTCACGGATTACAGCAAAAGTAGACGTAATTAACAATATGCTTATCGGGAACTTGGAAGTTGAAGATAGCGTGGAATTGAAAGAGTAATATAATTAAGAGATTAAGTCTAATATTTCTTTAATCATTTACGTCTTTAATTATTCATAGTCCCTGTGATTCATTATTCATGCATGTATGTATGTGTTTGCTATGAGAACAAAGTCTCACATTAGTAACTGAAAAGATTGGGAGTCTACATGTAAGGTGTATGGATCTTTAATGATGTGAGATCTTTTGGGAAAAACCATGCGGGTTTGACCCAAAGCGGATAATATCATACCATGTTAAGAGTGTATTTGGGCTAGTTTAGCCCAACGGTATGGAATAATCAAGGATATAGAAAATCTAAAACAAAACTAATACAGTGAATCTTTAGGAATGATTAACTGGAGGTGGAAGTTTCAGATCACTTCTTTAACTTAAAATACTATCTTAGAGTAATATGTAAGAAATAAAGGAAAAGAAAAGGTAAAATAGCACAGTATAGCCAGTTTTCGGACTGGTCATTCAAAAATAGCCAGCGTTTATGAAGTCAATAAAAAATAGCCACTATTTTGCTGCAACAGAGACCGGTCCAGCATAATATACTGGAGTTCGGTGCACATGTGTATGAACTACAGCATATTATGCTGGACCGGTATACTTTGCTGACTCCAGTATAATATACTGGAGACTGGAGCACCGGTGCTCCAAACTCTAGTATATTATATTGGACAATTATACTTGCTGGAACTCCAGTATATTATGCTGGAGTTCTAGTGTACTTATGATGGAACTCCATCATATGATACTAGAGTTCCAGCATACTTATCGTGGAACTCCAGTATAATATGCTGGAGTTCAAGCATACTTATGCTGGAACTCCAGTATAATATACTGGCGTATTTTCCGGGTTTTGAATAGTATTTTTGCTCAGATTTATCTTTACATGAATAGTGGCTAAATTTCGGTTACTTTTGAAACTGAACTATTTTTGAACGACCAATTGTAAATCCGGCTATTTTTGAATTTCTCCCAAAGAAAAGATGTCAAAATTTGATTAATTACTGTAACAGCCCAGCCCGCTAGTGATATTGTTCGTTCTGGGCCTGGCGCCGGCCCCTTTCATTTCCTCACCAGAGTGCCCTCACGGGTTTAAAACGCGTCACTAGGGTCTAAGGCTTGTTAACTTATATACCTAGCATCCCTCTTGTTTTTTTATTGATGGGGGACTCTATCTAAAGTTTGGGGTGTTACATACACCCCCTCTCTTTTTTTTATCGATGTGGGACTCTGCACTGAGGTTTGCCCCATCTAACCGGGATATTCCTAAACTCAGTTGAACTCTGATCCACCATCGGCAAGGCTGACGCAAAAGTGCCTCTGATACCATTTGTGACAACCTGGCCCGCTAGTGATATTGTCCGCTCTAGGCCTAGGCCCTCACATGTTTAAAACGCGTCACTAGGGACTAAGGCTTGTTAATTTATATACCCAGTATCTCTCTTGTGTTTTACCAATGTGGGACTCTGTCTAAAGTTTGAGGTGTTACAATCACGCCCAACAATCGCTGCAAATATAATCCGGTTTAAGAGTCCGGAGTCGAATCCCAATAAGAACTAAGGTTTAGCTACAACTATTGACTATCACTGAGAAGATAAGCTCAACAATTCCTAAGTAATAAATATTAAAATTCTTATATCTAATTAACTAACAAATTAAAGTGCTAGATTAACAACTAAAGATACTATGAGTTGGAGAAAAGATTAAGGAGGTCTAGAGTTATGATTTTTCCAATTGTCGGAATCCTCCCTGCTACGTCTTCTATATATAATTTTGCCTAAGTATTTTCTACCGATCATGAGTACTTAGGATGTCGTAATTCTCTCTCGAGTAACTACCACAATTTACTAGATATATCGAACTACATTAACTGGTACTAATTCACTGCTCACCACGATCGCACCAAGATTTCGTTATCTCTAATCCCACATTTAAACCCTTCGTATTGATCTTTCACATATATTAGGAGTGATTCAACAACTACCTAAATATGTACCATCTCTCAAGCAATACACCTAAATAGGCACAATCAATTGATGGTCATTCAATCAACAACAATCTTAGTTGAATAAGTAGAGAAATCTAACGGTTCAATTATATAAAAACGTAACGAGAATTTATCTTACAAAAGGTTCCATCAGAATCCTAGATAACAAATTAACTATTTATAATAGTATACAAAACTACAATACTAGAATATATTCATAACCAATAATGAAAATAGGAAGAAGGAAGTGAAAAATTTGTAGAAAAATTCTCCGCCTTGCTCCTAGCGTATTTACGCCTTCGTGGATTGAATCCCCTCTCTAAAAATGTCCTCCTCTATATTGTCTAAACCTTCAAAAACTAAATTTAAGAAGTATTTATAGGGTTGGGGCTGAAGTCTACATATCCAAAACTAGCGAGGAATTAAAATTGGCTCGGATAGCATTCGTCGGCACGAGACATTGTCTGAGGCACCAATATATCTACGTGAGGCACTATTTACGATGTATGTTTCTGTGCAAGACACTGCCTGGGGGCGCCAATGACAGTGCCCTGGACAAGGCCTTGCACTGTCTATGGGCATGACTTTTCATTGCCTTGTACGTCTTCTTTTATTGCTCAATTTTGTAGTTCTGAGATACTATTTCATGCAACTTTTCTCCATTTTATGTCCAAGCATTCCTACACGTGAATAAGCTCGATTAAGCTCAATTATCGCACAAATTAGCATCCAAACAACAAGCAACTAAGGTAAATGACGTCAAAATATATGGAATTATAGCACCACATCAACTGCATATTTAAAATTTGGTAAAGTCATAGAATAAAACATATTTTGTAAAAATATACATATGATAGTGGTGCCAATGTCTTGGTTAAGATTTATATATATATATATATATATATATATATATATATATATATATATATATATATATATATATATATATATATACACTTCCAAGCCTAATTAGTCTGAAAGAGTTACTTAATAATTAGAAGATATCGTTCATACTTAAAATATGATGATACACATACAAAAATAAGGATATTTGAGTCATAGAATTGATCATACTAGCTAGCTATACAATAAAACACCAATTGTCAATAAGATAAAATATCACGAGTCACAATCAAATAGAGTCACAATCAAATCAGTGCGAGGCAAAGAAAAGTAATGAAGAGGAATAGAAACTACAGTATACTATGATAACTTTGATCATAGGACTGTATTCATCGGAATATATGCCGTTGTAGAAACTAACATAAAACAGGCTAAGGTTCTATTGAGCAAACCCCAGGAATCAGAAAAGAAAGAAACACAAACTCAGCAAATCTTAGGCAATTCTATGTTTTAATGGTGCGCACTCATTTCATCTTAGATGCTGTATGTTCTCGGCATATATTAGCTTGAAACCGGTCTCTGTCATAACCTTCTAATCCTAGTATTGAGAGCACAATTCAAATAGGACATATATTTGTTGAATTCCCTTTTAGAATTTTGATCTTTTAATTTTGTCCTCCAAGTGAACGAATTTTTTTTTGTCCATTTATGGCTTTGATAAACCAATTGGTAAGCATCCAATACTCTCATTGAAATAATTATGGGTGAAGAACATTAGAAAAATAAGTTGAAGAGTTACGACGTTAAATGTGTGGTTCATGTATTGGAGATTGACTAAATAGTAGCATCCATGTCAATCAATCTGTGGAAGTGGAACGAGTTCTATGCGTCATTCCTTTCCCACCATATTCATCAATCGACACATCATTAATAAAATTCTCTTCGAATTTTCTTTTTGGCAAGAAATGTTGTGTCAGTCTCATCCTTTCCAACGGCTTATAGCTAATCTCACAATCTTTAATTCCTTCAGCATTATCTCTAATTAGCTGCATAGTTATAGTATACTTTATCCTTAGTCTATTATAATCATACTTCTTTAGGATTTGGCTTCCATGGCTGACGATGTCTAGAGTCACTCTATCAATTATACGAATCATATAATTATTCTTTAATGTTTTGTAAAGATAAGAATAAGGCTATATCCAGTTCAACTATAGCTTTATACACTGTACGGCCTTGAGCATGCATAAATAAATGGAGAAGTAAATAAGTAATATATAAATAGAGAGTCGATGATCACATCACGAAATGCTTGTGCGAACTACAAGTTATGACTTTTTCAGGGTATGTAGTCTTAACGATAAAACGAGAACAGGCTACAGCTTTGTTACCTTTAATCATAGTGTCCAATAATTATAATTAATGTTTCTGATTTCAACTTATACCATTTAGGTGCATGATGATGAGACTACCTAAAGCCTTTACTTAATCACTTTTCTTTTTTTCATTATTTACGGCTGTACATGGTCAAAATCAGGTATGCTCGATTTCGTAGACTCGAAGAGCCGCTTCGAACCTAATTTCAAAATGGACCGGGCTCGAGCCCGATTGCGGATTGCAAGACTTGAAGATCGAAGTGCTCAATGAACACCGAAGCCGAGTATGACCAACCTCGAGATAATGTCGTTATGATTTTATAACAGAAGGAGCGAGATTCCCCCAGCGGCCCTAAGATCACGACGTAAATTTCTGAACGAATTTGTACTTGGCGGTTAGACAGCTGTATAATAAGATTCCCTACTATAATTAGAAGTGTATCTTATTTAGGATTCCCCTACTATATAAAGAGGATCCCAATCATTTGTAACACACGATTCATTGACAAAGGAATATACATTCTTCACTTTCTTGCTTACTGTTCATCAGAGTTGCCTTATTATTTTATTGTTCTAACTAACCTACCTCGAGGCCACCATAACTCGAGGTCAAGACTTGGATTGCACACTGGTTTGATTTGTTTTACTTATTCAGTTTATATATTTAACTCCCTGTTTATCAATTAGTATTAGATTAAATCACATATCTTTAAAACCACAATACAAGTTTAATTGTTACTCGAATTTTAGGGTAAACAGTTTGGTGCCCACCGTGGAACTAAGGATAATAGTGATTGTTTCAGCGCTGATTCTGATAACATGTCACGACCCAAATTCTTTATTAGGCTGTAATGGCACCTAACACCTTTGTTAGGCAAGCCAACACTAATCAACTAGTAAATTCAAATTTGAATAATTAGTGCGTGATAACTTCCCATTATTTATTAAGATATTTAGAGTTCAAAATATAAGCATAATTAAATGGAAGTAATGTTTACGAATTGAAATCATAAAAATAAGGCAAAATCATAAGTCTACCAATGTGTATACCAAGACCTGGTGTCACAAGTGTGTGGGCATTCTAGTATAATATACAAAATCATACTATCCTAGTGTGTGGAAAAGAAATAGACAGGAACATAAAAACAAAAGAGAGACTCCAGCTGCTGCAGAACGTCTCAGAAGGGCAGCTTACCGGGAAATCTCAAGCTGGGAAGTCCAAATCTACGCGCTGGACTGATGACCAGATGCACATGCCTCAAAGCATGTACATTCAAGTACATAAGTGTAGCATGAGTACATAAAAATATGTACCCAATAAGTATCTCATCGAACCTCGAAGAAATAGTGACAAGGGGTTGACTCCGACACTTATTAGGGCCAGAAGTTATAATAATATGGAGTTCAATATTTTAATTCATAATGTATGTAGATAACAACAAGCTCAAACAAGAATATACCTAAAATCCTTCCATCCAAGTAATAAATCTAGGCACTTTCTTCATTTAAAATAAGTGATCTTTCAAGCAATGAATTATACGAGTTATAAGGGGTTCCGGTTCTATTATCACACACAAATACCACTGAGGACATTTGGCCTGATCCAACATAAAATTAAATTGTGCACTGCGAGGGTCGAACGGCCCAAACCATATATACATTTATTAACCTGCCGAGGCGAACGACCTGCTCTCATGAGAGTAGTGGAAATAATCACTCACCTCGCGGGATATACTTGTGACGCGCTTAAATATAGATATAACTTAATGTTTCCTCATTTCTTTTCAAAATAAATATTTACTTGAAATCCTTGAAAATCATGACATCTTCAACTTAGTTTCATTCAATGCAAATCAATAACTATAATCATATAACGGTACTCACAAAGCATGGTGTAAGCCTAGAACTACCCGGACATATCAGGAATAGTAGCTACGTACGGACTCTTGTCGCTTTGTGCATACGTAGCCCCCCGCAATTAATCATATATTAATTAAGTTCACATATGTAGAAATTTCCCTCTTACAAGGTTAGAAAAGAGACTTACCTCGCTTTGAGCCTACTTCCAACTCAAGAATGCGCTCAAACTCTCAAACCGGAGCCGCACAATCCAAAACTATACAAATAGTGTAAAAACCAATCATTATATGTTTACAAATTCATATTCTAGTTATTAAAGTGATTATCCAACCTCAAAGGCAAGGTTCCTAAAATTCACCCCGGGCACATATGCCCGAATTCCGAAAATTTTCAAAGAAAGTTGTTACCCATAACCTAAGGATCAAGAATATATGATTTTTACTTCATTCCATAACGAATTTCATGGTTAAATCTTCTTTTATCAAAAACCTAGGTTTTACTCTAATCCCATAATTTTCACTAATCTTTACATGTTAATCTACCCAAAATCCAAGTAATTAACTCACATATAGTAGGAATTACTTACCTTCAAAAGCTTGGTGAAAACCCGCTCTCAAGAGCTCAAAAATCACCCAAAATAATAGAGTGAAAATTAGCCAAAATTGTCTAACTCCCGTAATAAATGAAGGTCACTACCTTCAGTGATTTCCGCATCTGTGGTCCTGGGTCGCACCTACGCCCACTGCATCTGCGGAAAGTGGTCCGCTTCTGCGGATGGCTAACCGCTTCAGCGGTTTCTAGGCTGGCCACCCTTGGTCGCATCTGCAAGTCAAGGCCCACACCTGCGAGCTCGCATCTGCGGCTGACCAACCGTAGGTGCAGTTATGACAGAAGCTGGAGCTTCAACTCCTCCAATTTTCAACTTAGCTCAAGCCTCGTCTGATTGACGCTCGGGGACTCCCGGGGCCCTACCCGAACATACCAACAAGTTTGGAATCATAAAATAGACTCATTCGAACCCTCGAAACGGCCGAAACAACATTAAAACTAAGAATCGCACCCTAAAACCACACTACAAGAAAAATGGTCTTTAGCGAAGGGAAATTCAGTCGTTAAAAGTCAATATCCAGTCGCTATAAGTCAATAACGACCGGAGAAAAATTGATCGTCACCGGTCGTTAAAAGCCTTGACGTTAAAAGTTAACGACCGGATTCCATCCCGGTCGTTAAAGATCTTTTAGCGGCAACAAAATATCCGGTCGTTGCAGCTCATTTTTAACGACCAGTTTACCTCACTTTTAGCGACCAAGTTTCCCTTCGCTGATATGAGAGTTTAATATTTTTTTTGGTAATTCTCAAATAGTAATCATTACTGCATATGTTTTCACATGTATATAGAAGAAAACATACAAAATAATCAATAATTATATTATCATTGTAAATTACAAAGAATTAAAAATCACGTAAGCAAATATCCAAATTATACAACACTATTTTTACAATTCCTAAACAGGAAGAGAAGAATTGCAGGGTGCAAAAATGGCAACATCTTCATACAGCCCCTAGAAAAATAAAATAAGTTCCTCTTTGGCTTCAACTTGTTCTTTACCATTTCAACCGCTTCAACTTGCTCTGCCTCAACATCTTCAAGGGAAGATTTATTAAATTTCAAATTTGACCTGTAAAAACAATAAGTTCAAGCTAGTTTAGTAAGAAAGCTTCTCCTAGATCATTTTGTTTACAGAACCAATATATAACATTTCGATTACTAAGTTGCTACTACTTATCTACTACAGGGCTATGGCTCTTACTGGGGAGACTTTGTATCAAGAAACCTATAGAAATAGTAATCATATTCTACTCAAGCTGAAGCTTTTTTTCTGACCTCTTTCCACAAATCAAATGAGAGATGAAACTGAAATTGCAGCCTCGGTTACAACTACCTCTATTAATAAAATATTCTTACTGGTCAAATTTTTTGGTGTCTATTTAGTATGCTGTAAATTGAGTGGATAACATACTTCATAACCATATATTAAAAAAGGTTCATAAAAAAAGTTATGAGTGTTCCAGGGAAAAAATGAATAGTGACGGTTTAGATTTTTCCTACTTCTAATTGAGAAACAAGAGCTAGCTTTGGTTGGATATAAGTTTATCAACATATTCTTGATCTATAATTCATAAGCTTTGAGGAAATTATCCAGTTGCAAGTAAAATCAACAGTCCTACCCTCTAGCTGTGTTCTCTATAACAAGACACTATTACTAGGACTGATACTATAAGCACGATGATCATGGGTAACGACAGATCTTCTAAATAATCTGAAGATATTGACATAGGCACAACATGAATTGGAAAATATAGTAGGGACGAATAACAATGTAGAAGTATCCACCATATTTCATAACACGTAAATGTACTCATACAGACTAACGTCTTAAGACCTATTGACTCAGTTTCTTCACTTGCTTCCTCTTTAACTATACAAATTATGAATTTATAAAGATTAGATGCAAAGCTTACTGAAAGATTTAAAGCTCACTGTAAATTATCTTGTCCAAGAAGAGAGACAGGGGATCGTCTCTAACAGAAAATGAAACATCATAGTTGGAACTTGACCCCACCATAAATTGTTCACCAAAATAGATATGAAGTCATACCTTAAATATTTCTGACAAATATAAGTCTTCTAGTGCTTCAACTTATTTTTTAACATTTTTACTTGCTCCGCACTTTCTTCAAGGCCGTGTTCTTCACATAATCTTCTATGATCTGTTAAAAGAATAGGTTTATCTTAGTTTAATTAAAAAAACTATTAGTACTTGAACTACAAGAAAGGTCAAAATCATTATTAACTACAATCAAGACTTCGCTTTTCCTTTCTTTTGTCTTTTAACACATTATTACAAGAAATGAGTCAATTATTTCAGTTGATAAGTAAAACTACCGATTTTTATAAGTCAAAAACTTACAGATTTTATAGTTTCGTAGAGTTATAAACATATCTCAAGATGCTAAAACTCAAAATAAAAGACCATGGTGCGGTTTAATTCATAGCAATATTTGGAGAAAGTGTACCTTTTCATCTTTATCGAGTAACTTGTGCGTAAAGTGCTGGCTATCCTGAGATGTTACAACATCTAGAAAGATCAATTTATAGTTAATCTGCCATCAGTTCATCAACGAGGTAACATGAATTTTCGAGGAAATGTGTGTGACATATTTAAAAATTAGTTATAGCTACCATATACCAATTAATCACTAGGAAACCATGACTACAAAGGAAGTTTGTTAACATCAGTAAGAGTGAGTTGTCAATAAAATTGACTCGTACATTAGTCTTATCTATCTTCCAATTTGCAACTCTATCTGAGATCAAGGCTACATGCTCTTCCTTAGCCTTCGCCCTCCTCGTATCTCCTAGTATCTCCTCAGTGCTCCTCGGCATCATGATGAACTGCTAAGTCCATTAAGCCATCACTCTGTTAGCAAGTTTCTGTAAACATGGCAAACCATATCTATTATGTTTTGAAACAACATTTGTAAACTTGCTAAAAATAATTTACCACCATATCCATCTTTAGAAAGACATGAAACTTTGCATATAGGAATAAAACAAGTCATAGTTGAAATTGTAAGTTTACTGATTCAAACTAATATAAAATCTTAATCTAACAACAAACTAATATACAACCTGACTGAAATGATAATAATCATGCTAAACCTAGTCTATCTACAATAAAGTTTTCAAACAAATGCGGATTCAACTTTAATGTTTAAATTATTGGTAATAGAGCATGAAGGACATTGTGTGATATCATAATGTACATCTTGAAGCCACCTTATATAACATAAGTTGTATGTTTAATAAAGATAAAGATCAAAAATTTACAAATGAAGTAGGTCCCAATATTCTCTTTTCCATTTATCCAAGCCTTTTATCTTTAACAATCATAGAACCATAGAAGATCTATTGTAGAGGAGGACCAAAAAGACAAAGAAGGAACTCAAATTCACAAATTAACCACTTCGCTACCTAGAGAAATATAATAAATAGCATCTTAGGTTTTGAAGGCACAACACCCCCAATACTTTCGATTGCTTAATTAAACCACTAAAACACCTCAGAATAGTCAATTTGACATCCCTAAATGCACAAACACTAAATACTCATCACAGCAAATGAATGAAATCTGAATGGCATCGCAGCTAATCAAGGTCCTATCTCACAGCTAAATTAGGAGAGGGAACAATACAAGTTTAGCCCCCAAAAAGAGGTTCTGCTTATTTTCCCAATAGTGTTGGGATAAACTACAACACCCTCCCATAGTCCCATTTTACATATATGCATCTCTACTTCAGTTACATAATTACGACACACCGACAATTAAAATTAATTTTTCAACTAAATAAAAAAACTAAAAGCATATAATTTCATGCAGATGAAGAGAAGGCACTGTTCTTGATTATAAAAATTTAACAGATGACAAAATCTTTCGTTTCTTAACCATTTAGTTTGGTGGAATAAAAGTAAAAGGAGTGCTAGTTGAAGACAACATCTAACATTTTCAATATTTGATTTTATACGATCATAGATTTCTTGAGGTAGAACCCTAACTATTACACGAAATCAGACCAATC
>MU713099.1:4602-19320 GCA_026770625.1 Nicotiana glauca
CACTTTTCACCATTCTTTCAAAACCCAAACCCCATAGGCGATTTTTCAAGAGCAAACTTCATCCCAATTCACTTGTAAGTTGATTTTTACTCAATTCTTTCAACTTTTAACATCATTAAACATGTTTTCCATTTGAAATCAAGGATTTTCATGGGTGAAATTGGGATTTTTGGGTAGAAACTAGGTTTTCTAGAAATTGGGGAGTTGGACCTCGATTTGAGGTCCGATTTCAAAATAAATTATATATTTGAACTCGTGGGGGAATGGGTAACCGAATTTTGGTTCGAACCTCGAGTTTTGACCACGTGTGCCCGGGGACGTTTTGGAAATTTTTGAGTAAAACTGGGGAAAACCATTTTTATGCATTCAAACTAATTCATATAGTGTTTATTAAAGTAATTGAAAATTTTATGATTAGATTCGAGCGAACTGGAGGTGAAATCGCGAGGTAAAGCAATAGTTGAGGATTAAGCGGATTTCAAGGCTTTGAGGTAAGTGTTTAGTCTAACCCTAGCTTGAGGGAATAGGAGTTGAGTCTTGTTGCTAATTGCTATGTGATCGAGTACGATGTATAGGCATGGTGACGAGTATCTATACATTGGTGTCTAGCATGATCGTGAGTCCTTATAATATGATTATCATGAGCTGGCTGTGAATTCCATGTTTATTGGAGGATGTCTATATACTGTGAATAACGTGTGAACAGTAAATGATCATTAAATTCTCTGGAGCATTGGCTCAGAATAGTAAAATGAATTATAAGATAAGTAAAGTAAGGAAAAAAAGAAACATTGTTGATTATTCCCTTGCCGGGACGTAAGTATTTAATATATTCTCCCTTGTCGGGATGATTAAACTATTAATTGTTCTCCCTTGCGGGGATGATTGAACTGTTAATTGTGCTCCCTTGCTGGGATGATTGAGCTGTTAATTGTACTCCCTTGCCGGAATGTTTGCTATGTATTTGTCTGTTGTGTTTCTCTTTATTGTGACTGTTGCTTGGGGACTCAGACTGTTAAATGATATTGAGGAGCGGGTTGCATGCCGCAATAAATGACACTGAGGATCGGGTTGCGCACCGCAACAGTGATATGTGGAGCGGGTTTCTCGCCACAACAGTGATATGTGGAGAGGGTTGCACGCTGCAATAATGGTAATTATGGAGCGGGTTGCACGCCGCAATAGTTGTTGATATCTGTGGTTATGTCTGAATATTGACTTCTTGTTTCACGGTGGACTTTGAGTTGTTTGGTTGTTACTCTGGATTACTGATAGTTGTATTTCACCATATCATGTTTCCCCATGGCTTGTTTCCCCCTCCCATGTTATTAATTACTTGGTATTTGATTTCCGCTGTATATTTATAACTGCACAGGTTTATGTGGTGTCCAGTCTAGCCTCGTTACTACTTCGCCGGGATTAGGCTATACACTTACCAGCACATGGGGTCGGTTGTACTGATACTACACTTCTGTGCATTTTTGCACAGGTCCAGGTTTTGAGTAGCAGCAGCAGCAGTAATTCGGGAGCAGGATTTTATTATCACGAGACTGAGGTAGCCTTGCAGGCGTCCGCAGCCCCGGCGTCTCTTCTTATGTTTTCATTTTTACTGTTGCCTCCTTGTTTTCCAGACAGACAACTGTTATATTTCTTTCAGACCATTGTATTTAGTTTATTCTTAGTGGTTCGTGAGTATGTGACACCAAATCTTGGGTAGAGGATATTGTTGAGTATTCCGCATTTTTATTCAGACTTATGAAAATTAGAATTTTGCAGTTATTGTTGTTATTACTACTGATGCTTTAAATTGTCAACATAATAGTTTTGCTAATGAAAACGGGTAGTAAGTTGGCTTGCCTAGCTACCACGAGTAGGCGCCATCACGATCTCGATGGTAGAAAATCCGGGTCGTAACACTTTATCAGCAAAATATTCATTACATGCATACGAGATATAAGCACAAATTCAAGAGTTAAATATTGATGAGCATATTATAATACTAAAGTCATTTTACAATACATAAATATGTTCATGTCCTTCGCAAACCTAGAGCCATAACATGTTTCTCAAACAGGTCTCTAGATATCGCCTTTATAAAAGGATTAGTTATCATGCTTCCCGTAGGAATGTATTGTAAATTTGTCTCTTCACTTGCTACCATGTCTCTTACAAAGTTATACTTTATGTCAATGTATTTGGACTTGCTATGATATTTTGGATCTTTTATATATGTAATAGCCGCTTGACTATCAAAATATAGAGTCATGGCACCTTGAGAGTTCTTTGCAATATCCAAATATTCAAAGAATTCTTCAACCAAGCAGCTTCTTTTATTGCATACACACAAGCTAAAACTCAGCTTCCATTGTTGAAAAGGATGTACAGGTTTGTTTATTACTTTTCCATGATATAGCACCACCATTAAGTAAGAAAGCATAACCGGATGTTGATTTTCTATCATTCCGATCACTAGCCCAATCGTCATCTATATATCTTCTCCAGTATAAATCATTTCCACTATAACATAGTGAAAAATCTGTAGTTCCCTTCAGGTATCTGAAAATTCTCTTCACAACTTTCCAGTGATCTCTTCCAGTATGGAATTGATACCAGCTAACCAGACCTACGGCATAATAAATGTCTGGGCGAGTACACATCATAGTGTACATCAAGCTCCCGACAGCACTTGAATATGGAACTCGAGACATGTCTTCCTTTTCATTTTCAGTCTTGGGACACATTTCAAGGCTTAATGTTTCACGTCTTGCTATAGGAATATCCATGGGTTTGCAGTTATTCATGCGAAAATGCTCCAATTTTTTTTTTATATAAGTCTCTTGAGATAAACTCAATAATTTTTTGGAACAATCTCTTTGGATCTTAACTCCAAGGATATAGTCTGCCTCGCCCATATATTTCATATCAAATAAATTTGAAAGCCATAACTTGATAGTTTTCACATACTCCAAATTATTTCTGACTAATAAAATATCATCCACATAAAGAGAAAGAATTACAAATATCCCATTGGACTTCTTCACACAAATGCAATGGTCTTCATTGACCGTGGTGAAATCATATAAGATCACCTCCTTGTGAAATCTCAAATACCATTGCCTTGAAGATTGCTTCAGGCCATAAATAGATCTTTTCAATTTACAGATCTTCTTTTCTTGGCCTTTAACGATGAAGCCTACAGGTTGTTCCATGTAGATCTCTTTGTTTAGTTCTCCATTGAGAAAAGCTGTCTTCACGACCATTTGATATAATTCCAAATCGAAACATTCAACAATAGCCAAAAGTAAGCGAATTGAGGTAAACTTCACAACTGGTGAAAATGTTTCCTCATAATCTATTCCACCTTCTTGAGTAAAGCCTTTTGCCACCAATCGTGCCTTGTACCTTTCTATTGACCCATCTGCTTTGTGTTTAACTTTGAGAACCCATTTGTTCTTAATGGCTTTACGCCCAGGTGGAAGATCAACTAGATCCCAGACTTTGTTGGTTTTCATGGACTCTAATTCTTCTTTTGTTGCTTTCATCCACTTATCTTTTCCAGGGCTCGATAAAGCTTCAGCCACAGAGTTTGGCTCATCCATTTTTGTGGGAGATACCAAGAAAATAAAAGCTTCAATTTCATAAGTACGTTTGAGTATATTTTTTCTGGCACACTTTTGTAGTTGAAATACAGGTTCGTCTGAAGGATTCTGGGATTGTGAGTTCCCACTCCCACTCGGATCAAGAATAAGATCTTGATCAATTTAATTATCAACTGTGTCAGAAGACACTTGCTGACTATCTGAATTCAACATTTCATAAAAAGGCTCTTCATTCTTTACCTAGCCCTTCTTTGGAAAATCATTTTCCAAAAAAATTACATCTCGCGATTCAATCTCAGTAACACTTCCATCCTCTAATTCACCAATGAACACATAAACTTTGGCGTGTTCTGAATATTTTATAAAGATACATTTCTTACCTTTTGGACCTAATTTACCAAACTTGTTAAAAAAAATCTTTTACATATGCAGCAGAACTCCAAGGCCGTAAATCCTTTAAATTTGGTTTATGACCAGTTCATAGCTCATAAGGAGTGGAAGAAACTGATTTAGAAAGTACTTTATTTAATATATAAGTTGCAGTTAATAACGCATCTCCCAAAAAGGAGATAGGTAAATTTGCCTGCACCATCATGGACCTTATCATGTCCAGTTGTGTTCAATTCCTCCTTTCTGCTACACCATTTTGTTGAGGATGGAATAGTTAACTGTCTGGTGATTTCCTTTTCATTGCACAATCCTTCAAATTCTTTTGAAAGATATTCACGCCCTCTATCAGTTCTTAAGGTCTTCATCCTTTTGTCTAATTGATTCTCAACTTCATTCACATATTTCTTAAAGCATTCGAGTGCTTCAGATTTATGAGAGATCAAATAAATATAACCAAAGCATGTGAAATCATCAATGAACGTAATGAAATATAAAGCATCAGACCTAGACCTCACATTCATTGGACCACAGATATCATAATTGATTAATTACAATGGAAAATGAGCTCTCTTAGCCTTTCAAAATGGTTTACGTGTAAGCTTTCCGGCAAGACAATTTTCACAAGTTGGCATTTCAATTATAGAGAAAGGACCTAACTGTCCTTTCCTTAGCCAATCTATTCATTTGATCCTGCCCTATGTGACCTAATCTTGCATGCCATGTAATAACATCAACATCATTGTTACTAGAATAACATGCCATAACATAAGGGTCAACATAATAGTTATTTGTAGAAGGATCACAAACATAATAAAACCATCGTAACGATGTCCAAAACCATAAAAAAATATTATCTTGAGTAATTCTAAGACCACTGCGACTAAAGTTCAAATTTAAATCTAAATCAAGAAGAACAGACACATATACTAAGTTTCGTCAAATCTCTGGAATATGTAGGATATCATGCAACATCAAAGATCGGCCACCACACATGTCCATTCTGCAAGTGCCTATCCCTTTGACTTCAAGCTTTGCATTATTTCCCACATATACATGCTTTGATCCAGGTGAAACTCGATGAAACTCTATAAACGCTTCTCTATCACCGCTCACGTGGTCGGTGGCCCCTAAGTCTACAATCCACATAGGATAAGATTCAGTTAGTAAAACAGTGCTAGAAACATATATATCACTAAGAGATGCATTTTGAAATGCTACCTTTTTTGGCTCAATGCACTCACGAGCAAAATGCCCTGGAACTTGGCAATTGTAACACTTCATCTTGCTCTTGTCTTTCTTCTTGTAGAACCATTTTACTATCTTGGAATTTGGCTTGTTTCTTTTCTTGGAGGGTCCTTCTCCGGTCTCCTTACCTTTTCTGTTATTTTTCTAGTTTCTCTTGCGCTTGAAGCTTGATCTCTTTGTACTACTTGATTCTTCCACAAAGGCATTAGGTATGGCTTTAGCAGCACCAAACCACTCGTCTTCAAGCTCTACATGACAGGCAATATCAGCAAAAGTTTTGATGTTATCATTGTGGGTCAAGATAATCTTCAAATATTCCCAATTATTAGGAAGAGACCGAATCACTGCCTGAATCTGTTGCTCATCAGAGAGAGCAATCATATTTGACATCTCCCTTAGATGTTGCTTGACGCCATGATCATGACGCTTTTTGTATGTGTCAAACTTGATTGTCAGCTGTCGAAGGAGAGTCACAGTCGTACACCCATATGCCTCCCTTAAATGTGCCCACATGGCTTGAGCATTAGGATATTGCTCACATTCGTGGATGAGATCATCAGTAACTGAACTTACAATAATTCCACGTGTAGTGGAATCTTTCTTTTTTCAAGTATTGTAAGTTTCCAGATCCCTCCTGTGTTAGGTAGTGTTACCCTCCTCTGGGTGACTCATTACATGGTTAATACATTCAAGAGCATCTTGCTATTGGAGTACATACCACATCTTACGACTCTAAATATCGTAATTTTTACCATTCAGTTTGTCACCCTTGTTTAAGTCAGTAATGATATTTTTTGATGCCATGTCTATTATTAGAGACAATATTATAAGATTAACTCATCAATATATACTTCAGTTAATTTATCTATGCGATTACACACTAAAAAAAATTAATTATAATATAAATTCTACATTTAGTATAGAATCTAACGGTCACTATGTTTCCATTCATCAGCTATATCTAAATATTTTTTAATTAATATTAAAATCACTTTTTAGTGTGTACATATTGCAAGTCTCAATCCATTACAAAAAGATATAATAAATAATATTTGCAACTAGTGAGACAAATAACATAATATAAATTTCATTAAAATAAAATACATAATAACAATTTACATGTTTGTTAGGACATCCATATACCAATCGAATACTAACTCTTGGTCATATACGCTAAAAAGGTACTAGGCCAAACACCATGATACATATCAGTTTAAAAAATTTTCTCTTTCCCTTCGTTCAGCCCTTCGATCCCTTAACTTATTTTGTCTCGCCCTTGGGACATTCCTGATGACTTCAGGCTCCGAGTCTGAATCATTATAGAAATAAGTCATGCGGCGACGTACCTTTCTACGTTGTCCCCTCCCTTGTCTTCGAGAACTCCCAATTGGAGTAATTTGAACTTGTCCCTATTCAGCCATATCTGAAATAGGACAAAAAAATAATAAGAATGGCTACAACCATCTAATGTTACAACATATGTTACAATAACTCGTAGAAATACATCAATGTAAGGGATAAGGCTAAGCAATTTATAACCAAAAAATATGTACCAATTCATTAATAATTGTAGTTATATCAACTCAAATTGCTCATCAAGGAATAGACATTGCCAGTTATCATCATTATATCCAATAATAATTTTGATACTTTGATCGATTTAAGTACGTTGCTCTTCTTATTTCATATAGTATACTCCTTTATCCATTATAGAATCACTTTAGTACATACTATTCGTATTGTATGGACCGCTGCCAAAGACTGCTACTGGAAAAATATAAAAATACTTGTAGAGGACAAAAGCAAAGAAGTTGAGACCAGTGATTACATAATGGTCTATGGCTAAATAATACCATAGCACCTTTTCATTATCAATAAAATTATACTTCACCAGATCAAAATATAACAAAGGTATATTCTGGTTTTGTCACAACAACAGGAACTAAAAAGATAATGCGACCAGTAAATAAACAAAATTACATGAAGCAAACAAACTTCCTTAGCGAGATAAAGAGAACTAGTGTGTCTTCTAATGTTGTCACGTATAATACATTAACAAATGCATATAAAGAAAAGATTTGAGAGTCCAACTTTTACATCCTCATAGAAACAGGACAACTATCAATCATAAATTAGTAGAGGATGAGATAATCTGTTTGGGATGTGTGAATAAGAAGTTCCACACACATGCTTCATTGCACTAAATCAAAACAGAGCAGGCCATTGGCAAACAATGGATTGAAGTGTGATATATTGACTTATAAAACTCTTATTCATGGTTTTCTAATAAACCAATTCCTTTTATGACCAACTCCTTTTACGCAAACTGAAACCAAAATTTTGCGGCACCGTAAAAGGTTTACAGATCTATTTAATTTATACCATATTTAAAGAAACAAGAAACAACATGGCTCTGATACCATAGTTAGAACAATAATAGCGGGGCGAGAACAACAAATTGTGTACCTTGTTAATGTATCAGAAACTGTTGAACTCACCACCAAAAGAATTGCCACAAATTCGATTTCGTCTCTCTTGGAAACGAAATTCTTGTTCACGAACTAAATATATTTTTCTTTCTTTTACTGTGTTTGTATCTTTGTAGGGAGATTATCAAAAAATGTTCTTCTCCGAAGAAGGGGAGTATTGATTTATAGAGAGGAGAAGTTCTTAGAGAAAAATAAAACTACCGTAAAAACTAACCTACGTTGATTCCCATACTCCTCCCTACTTATCAACGTGCGGTAGTTTTATTTTAGGAGTTAAACCTTCCCTAGGTAACTTCCCATAATTATATCTCCTTTAAAAAATAGGCCGGGTCAATCCATATGGGCGACCCGTGACCCAAATTTAATGTCCAACCAGAATAAAGTTAGTCAAACCGGTGTGTTAGCCAGGTCTCAAACTCAACATGGGATAGCCTCGAGGTGGGATGGCAAGAGTAGTAAAAAATAAAGCAACTTTGATGAACAGTAATTGAAATAGCAGGAGGAAAGTAATATATGTATATATTCTTATCAGTGAACAATGTTACCATTACAAATGAAAGGGTTCTCTCTTTATATAATAGAGGAGTCCTAAATAAGTTACACTTCTAATTATAGTAGGAAATCATATTAACATCAAATTAACTGTTGTAGCTCGGTCCATTCCGATATTCACGCCACAATTCTCGACCAGTCGCGCATATTTTGCCTTTTCCGTTATCAGGCCATGTTGGTGTCACGTGAAGTCTACCTTTTTATGTTCGCAATTGAGGTCGAATGTTGACCCGGACTCGGTGTCCTATCTCTTTGACGTGAAATTCTTATCTCGACCAAGGAATGAAATTGGATAGCCCTGATTTTCACTGTATACGAAGATTACCGATGAACGTTAATATTTTAATTTCTAATTTCAATAACAAGAAAAATGGAACGTAAGTAGACCATGAGCGGACGTAGCCAAGTGGACTAAGAAAATGGATTATTAAAGATATATTCATCAGTTCTTTGTTAATTTCAAAACAAATGTTGTTTATGAACTAACTCAAATTAAATAAACTAGCCTAATCAAAAATATAATCTCACTAAAGATATGACCCTGTCTCTCTAAAGATATGACCGTCTCTCGAATCAGAGATAATACTATTTTTACTAAAAACATAAGAGACGTACACGAAAGTAGATTACTTTCCGTCTTCACTAATGATAGTTACGTTGTCATCTTGTCTTCTATGTGTTTATTCATGACTTTTCAATTTTCGTGAAACTATTTTCTTTTTGGTTCGTTCCAAAAAGAATGAACCCTTTTTAAATTTGGTAACAATTTAGGCTAAAGTTACAACTCTACTCTTAATGAGAAGTTTTTAAGGAAATTTACACAAATGTCCCAAATAAATCTCAACTTACCAACCTCTAGCCATTAATCATAGACTTACCAAAACTAGCCAACAAAAATTAAAAATCCAAATAATAGGGTTCTTTCTCTCAAAGAATCACATACAAAAATCACCTTCCATATTTTTAAGCGTGATTAGCAATATTGGATATACGATGAAAAGGAAATTTCATAGACGGAGTAGCAAATAAGGTGATGAAATACAAAAATCTATACAATATTCCAAAAATCTAAACAAAAAAGGAACTTTTTCAATGGGTATAGTTGAAATTCATTGAAAATATATAGATAACTCAATATACAAAATTTGAGAAAGATTGGAGGTGATTTGGATTGGTTTTGTATCAAAATTCATAATTAAATCGAGTTCAAAAAAGCCTTCTGCGACACATGTATCAAACATGTATCACGCATGTATCTCACACACATGTATATATGGATATACATGTGATATACAATTGATACATATTTGATACACAAATGATACACAGTGTGATACACATATCATTTTTTTTCATGTTCAGTTTTTACTTCGAATTTTCAATTAAAACTACCTCAAAAACTTTACCATATAATCCCAAAACTGATATTCAAGCTTCTTAAGTTGTTGCCAATCTATTCTAATAACACCCACTCAAAACGAAGCAAAAATTTGATTTTTTTTGCTACAAATAGCTAATTGGCTAATTTGGCTAATATTAATAATATTTTGTGAATTGACCAATTTTTGTAATGAGCTACTTATAAATGGACATAGGTGGTAATTTTCCAAGTTCTTATAACCATACAAATACTCTGGGCCCTATTTGGACTTGTTTAGGACCACAAATTCTAAAAGTCTTCATTTTTCTCATAAACTTCGTGCCCAGTCAAACAGGTTCACATAAATTGGAACTGAGGGAGTAGTATTTTAATAGTTTCACCAGTGTATTAACAATATACAACAACAACAACAACCCAGTAAAATTCCATAAGTGGGGTCTAGGGAGGGTAGTGTGTACGCAGACCTTACCCCTACCCCGAAAGGGGTAGAGAGGCTATTTCCGAAAGACCCTCGGCTCAAGATAATAAAAAGACAAAAAAAAAAGAGTATTAGATTCGCCACGAAAATCATAAGGAAAACGGAACATAGAAAACAGGAAAGAAAAAAAATTCAAAGCAAAAACGATGGTTTGTAAATGGATCCTGCATCGAAAATAGAAAATAGTAAAACATGACATTGCTCCTAGCTATCTTAGACAAAACTCCACCGAACTAGGCTCACAAAGGTACAAACTAACGCAAGATTCAACTACCTCCTAGCCTACAACCGTAATACGTGACTTCCATAACTTCCTATCAAGTGCCATGTCCTCGGAAATCTGAAGCATTGCCATATCCTGCCTGATTACCTCTCCCCAATACTTCTTAGGCCGCCCTCTACCTCTTCTCGTGCCTTCCACGACCAGCTGCTCACACCTCCTTACTGGAGTATCTGGGCTTCTCCTCTGTACATGCCCGAACCATCTGAACCTCGCTTCCCGCATCTTGTCATCAATAGGGTCACGTGCACCTTCTCCCGAATGTCATCATTCCTAATCTTATCCTTTCTAGTGTGCCCACACATCCACCTCAACATCCTCATTTCTGCTAATTTCATCTTTTGGATATGTGAGTTCTTAATAGTCCAATACTCAGCCCCATACATCATGGACGGCCTAACCACTGCTTTGTAGAACTTACCTTTGAGTATAGTTGGCACTCTCTTATCACACAAGACTCCATATGCTAACCTCCACTTCATTCATCCTACACCAATACGGTGTGTGACATCCTCGTCGATCTCCCTTCCCCGGTGAATAACTGACCCAAGGTACTTGAAGCTGCCTCTATTTGGGATAATTTGTAACTCAAGCCTCACATCCACGTCCACTTCCCCCGGCCCGTCACTGAACTTATACTCGAGGTATTCCGTCTTCGTTCTGCTTAGCTTGAAGCCATTGGACTCAAGAGTCTGTCTCCAAACTTTCAATCTCTCGTTAACACCGGCTCGTGACTCGTCAATCAGAACTATGTCATTGGCGAATAGCATGTACCATGGCACCTCCCTTTGAATATGGTCGGATATCGTATCCATCACTAGGGCGAATAAGAATGGACTGAGCGCAGAGCCATGGTGTAATCCCATTTCAACCGGAAAGGCTCAGAGTCCTCTCCTACTGTCCTAACCTGAGTCTTAGCCCTGTCATACATGTCCTTAATTGCCATAACATAAGGAACCGGCACATCTTTTGCCTCCAAGCATCTCCAGAGAACTTCTCTAGGAACCTTGTCATATGCTTTCTCTAGGTCAATAAACACCATGTGCAAATCCTTTTTTCTCTCTCTGTACAGATCCACCAACCTCCTAACAAGGTGTATAGCTTCTGTGGTGGAACGACTCGGCATGAACCCGAACTGATTGTCGGATACAGACACTGTCATCCTCACTCTTGCTTCAACCACCCTCTCCCATACTTTCATGGTATGACTCAGTAATTTGATACCCCTATAATTGTTACAACTCTGAATATCACCTTTGTTCTTATACAAAGGAACCACCGTACTCCACCTCCACTCATCCGGCATCCTCTTCGCCTTAAAAATAACATTAAATAGTGCAAAATAAAAAATTCTCTCTCTTCGATAATGCAAAAGAAAATGACAGTAACCAAAGTCTGTCTGCTTAAGACAAAAAAAGTTTGTTTTGAAAGTAAATTTACCCCTGCTTATTTTTTAAAATTTTAATTAAAAGAATTACAAGAAAATATACACGACTTCACACCATAATAAAAAAATGATCCATGTTTTTAAGTTTTACTCTACCTAGCTTACATTGTACATATTTTAAAAGCACTAGTAAATTTAAAATCTGTGTTCTTACAACCATTGCTTCTAAACGCTATGGAGTTAAACGTGTGTTCTCACAACTATTGATTTCACTCTCTCTTTCTTGTCACATCTTCTACATATACTTCAAGGGAACATGTATTTTCTGCTTCTCCTCTTGTGTCACCTGCTTGTAATGTAAGAAAACTGAAGAGTAGAAGTCGGCCATTGAAGACCATTCAACGTTTTGCTTTTGCAAATGAGTTTTTTGAATTTGTTAGTTGTTTGGATTGGGTATTGTCCCGATTGATTAAATCGGCAAGTGGATAGTAAGGAAAGAAACATAAATATTAAAAATGAAAAGAATTTCTCTTGAAAAAAATTGAATGAATATAATAGTAAGAGATGATCAAACTAAATCACAGAATCCCTTAACAAAATGACGTTCGTCTTTTTTATTCTTCAAAAATAAATTATATATTAGACAAAATTGTAATTTAAATATTTTTCTAATATTTAGGACTTGAAATCAGCTATTATTAAATATTTTCTAATTTAAACTATGTAAGAAGTCCTAAAATTTAGAACATATTAGAATTTTAAAATCAATTAAAATTTATCTTATAAAAATCAGCTCTTCTTTTTTCTTTTACGAAACCTTTCTTGACTAACTCCTACACTAATTTTCCTCTTCAATTTCTTCCCATTGCAACAAATAAATGAAATTACTTAGATACTAAGGAAGAATAAAAAGCGCATAAACACACTGTGAACTAAAAAAGAAGAGAACGGATCAAAAAAGCAATTCTTTTTGGGAACAAAGTTTACTCAAGGTTTAGCATTTTCGTTAATTATAAATTGAGTATTTTGAGATATGTAATTACTTTTCCACTCGACAAATATAAAAAAAAAAAAAGTATTTGAGAATATGAAAGACAGGAAAAAATGGAACTGGTTGACAATAATTACTAACATAAATGTTCCTACAAACACAAAGATCCAAAAGCAAAATACCAGATCGATCTGCCTTATATAATTTCTTTCTTTATTAGAACTATGAAAACAACTATATTTATTTGTAAAAACTTCATCAAGCGAATTTAACAGAATAATATAATGTGAATTCTCTACGTATTTTGGTTTTTGACAGAATGTGAAAAAATTAAGCCTTTTTTTTTAGCTCGCGCCATAAACTATTTATATTCTGTAGCTGAAAAAGTATAATATAATTTTTTTATAATTTTTGTATATAGCATATAGAAGATATATCTTTACAAAAAAAATATATATATTTCAGCTATTATTTCGTGAGAGGCTATACGGTGTATTTTTTCAAAGTTTTCTTTGCTTATTCGAATAGTTATGTGGTCAGTAATTTTGCTACTTCGAATTCATGCACAATTCAAAACTATTGCCGAGAAATATCAAAGAGAGTATATAATATAGTTCTTGGTTCAGATTTAATATCTTTTGGGGAATCAAAGTACTTTTAAAAGAGCTTTACTTTATAAGACTTTAATCTTCAAAAATTGTTTGTGTCACGACTCAAACTCCGTACTGGTCGTGATGGCGCCTCTCGTGAAGATAAGGCCAGCCAACTAACCCAACTCGTCTCTTTAAAAATAGCTAAGCATAAATGAACAATAAAAATATGACTTAATTATATTAATTAACGAAATTACAACCCAACATAGCCCTAATCGGGGTGTCACAAGTCACGAGCATCTATAAGAATGTAATTCCTCTTTACAAGTGTAAAAATACACTGAACAGGAATAATGAATAACATAGAAAGACAGTGGTGCTGCGAACGCTAGCAGTCACCTTACTAAACCTCTACAACTCTGCCTCCACGCAGCCAATACCCGCTACTGGGTGAATAAATACATGCATCTGCACGCGAGGTGCAGGGAGTAAAGTGAGTACTCCATCTTAATGAGTAATAAGGTTAAATAACAACTGAGCAGTAAGAAATCACGTAAAGCAAGCAACATGCTGTATAGAAGCTGGGTACAATTCTCTGAGAAAAACAATGAAAACTGTGAAATCTTTAGAAATATCTTGACTCAGTTTAAATCTCTTTTGAAAATCATCATTTCAACAGTTACGATATGATTTCAAAACAGTTAGTGCTGATAGGCACAGAAAAATTCGCTCCTCGGGCACAAATACCACAGTGTAACAGGTAAAAAGGCAAATAAATATGCAAGAAGAGCGCATAAAAGTCTGCCCCTCGGGCAACATCTCAAAACAGTACAAGCCCCTTGGGCTCACTCTCAATAATACTCTCAGCCCCTCGGGCTCACTCTCTCGGAACAGTATCATATAGTAACCGCTGCGGCGTGCAGCCCGATACACATATCGTTGCGGCGTGCAGCCCGATCCATATCTCGCTGCGGCATGCAACCCAATCCATATGGGTACCCGCGCTCATTGTAGGGGTGCAGACTCCGGAGGGGCTCCTACAGCCCAAGTGATCACGCCCAAGTATATCCTCTAAATAGGATTCTGCGGACGTTGCAAATAAAACCCGAGTATTACGCCCAGGATCGAATCCACAGAGAGTCAACCTAACAACTTCTACCTTTAGACCTACTCAATTCTTAGAACCAGCTTCCAAATACTTTTGAATCACGGTTGAGGTTTTTTTATAAACTAAAATTGTAGAAAAATAACAATCTATAACTAAATAACTAAGGTTGTAAACAAGTATGAGAAACAAGCTAAGGTAATGAATTTCCCTATTGATGGAATCCCT
>MU713104.1:0-45599 GCA_026770625.1 Nicotiana glauca
GACCCCTCCTGGGACCTGAGCTGGGCCCACTGGAGCTGCTGGGGCTGGAACCTCCTCATCGTAGTCAATATGAGGATCCACCTCTAGGACTGCTGCCCGGGGCTGAGCTCTGCCCCTGCCTCGGCCTCTGGCACGACCTCGGCCTTTGCCCCTCGCAGGAGCTGCTGCGGGGGGCTCGAGCTGCTGCGCGGTAGAAGAGGAAGCACGTGTTCTCGCCATCTGCGAAAGAACAGAGTAGAAAGACAATCAGTATTTGAGAAACAGAATCGCACGACAAGAAAGAACAAGAGTGAAACTTTTCCTAACTCCGTAACCTCTGGGGATAAATACAGATGTCTCCGTACCGATCCCTCAGACTCTACCAAGTTTGTCCGTGAGTAGCAAGACCAATGCAACCTAGAGCTCTGATAACAACTTGTCACGACCCAGATTTCCCACCATCGGGAGTCGTGATGGCGCCAACTGCCAGAGCTAGGCAAGCCAAGCATTAAACATATTCGGATAACAACGCAACAATAATAAGATAACGAATCTTTAAATAAATGCGGAAGTCTTTTAAAACATGGATAATAGAAAACCCAAAATGCGGAAGTCTGATTTATAATTACAAATCATAATGCGGAACAGTCATTAATAGCCTCTACCCAAAATTTGGTGTCACAGTACTCACGAACTACTAAGAATATACTAAATACAACGGTCTGAAAGAAATATATAAGTTGTCCGTCTCGAAAACAATGAGGCAACAGTCTAAAAGAGTACATAAAGAAGAGATGTCGGGCTTGCGAACGCCTGCAAGGTTACCTCGGTCTCGTGAAAATGAAATCCTACTCCCGCACTAATGCTGTTGCTGCTTCTCAAAACCCGGACCTGTGCAAAAGTGCACAGAAGTGTAGCATCAGCACAACCGACCCCATGTGCTGGTAAGTTCCTGGCCTAACCCCGGCGAAGTAGTGACGAGGCTAGACCAGACCACCAAATAACATGTGCAGATATATATACAAGTGCAACAAAGTAATAGCGAAAAGTAAACAATTACTACTGGGAGGGAAACATGCTTAAGGGATAGCAGATAAAATGGAATATCAAGAATAACAAGGAAACTACATCTAATTTCTTCTAACGCAGAATAAGGGAAAACAAACTACTGTCATTTGTTTCAATCTCCTCTCGTTGCAGGCGTGCAACTCGATCCCATTTCTAAATATCACGTGGTAGGCGTACCTCTCGCTCTCATTTCATAATATCACATGGTAGGCGTACCACTCGATCCCATTTCATAATATCATGTGGTAGGCGTACCACTCACTCCCATTTCATAATATCACGTGGTAGACGTACCACTCGCTCCCATTTCATAATATCACGTGGTAGGCGTATCACACGATTCCATTACATAATATATAAGTGGTCGACGTGCCACGCGATCCTATTTCATAATATATAAGTGGTCGGCGTGCCACACGATCCCATTTCTTTCAGCACAATACACAAAATAATCCCGGTAAGGGAACAAGATAATATAATAAACTATCCCGGCAAGGGAACAAGATATTATAATAAACTATCCCGGCAAGGGAGATCCAGCTATAACCAAACTTATTCAATTTCTACTTAGCATATTTAAATCAATGCTCAACCTCAACAATTACCGGCTTAGGGTTTAAAGATTTCCAACCTAGTCCTCATAAACAACAATTAAGAATTCGATAATTTAGCAATTCAGGACTCACAGTCATGCTCGACACCAGTGTATAGATACTCGTCACCATGCCTATATACTGTACTCGACAAATAGCAATTAGCAAATAAGACTCATATTCCCTCAAGCCAAAGTCAGACCAAACACTTACTTCAATTACTCCAAAAATCCACTCAAGCCTCTAGTATAGCTTTACCCCTCGAATTCACCACAAAATCGCTCGAATCTAGTCACAAATTACTTGAATGTATCAACAAATGCTAGTTGAATCAACTTGAATGCATAAAAATGAATTTCCCAAAGTTTTACTCAAAAATTCCCAAAATGCCCCCGGGCCCACGTGGTCAAAACCCGAGGTTCGAACCAAAACCCGGTTACCCATTCCCCCACGAGTTCATATCTATGATTTGTTTTGAAATCGGAGCTAAAATTGAGGTCCAAATCCCCAATTTTAAGAAAATCTAGGTTCTACCCAAAATCCTCATTTTCACCCATGAAAAACCTTGATTTTAAGATGAAAACAAGATAAATGATGTTAAATATTGAAGAAATTAAGTGAAAATCAACTTACAAATGGATTGGAGGAGGAAGGGTTCTTGAAAAATCGCCAATGGGTGTTTGGGTTTGAGAGATTTGAAAAATGAGGTGAAAATTCGTCTAAGTATGAAAAATGTAGGTCTCTGATATGGGAATTGCGAACTGGGGTTCGCAATTGCGAACCCAGACCAAATATGGGAATTGCGAAGCTGAGGTTCGCATTTGCGAACCCTTACCACATGGCAATTTTTCGCATTTGCGAGAAAAAGATCGCATTTGCGATCGGCCACCCTTCGCATTTGCGACAGTGCTCGGAAATTCCTGGTTCGCATTTGCGAACAAATGGATCGCATTTGCAATCCTATGCAAAAATCCCCAGCTTCGCAATTGCGATTCAATGTTCGCATTTGCGAACTCGCAATTGCGAGTCCCATCTTCGCATTTGCAAAAATCACAGAAGCCAGCATACCAGATTTTTAAAAATGAGAAAATGCAATCCGATGCCTATCCAAAACTCATCCGAGCCCTCGGGGCTCCAAACCAAACATGCACACAACCTTAAAAAACATCCTACGGACTTATCCGTGCAATCAAATCGCCAAAATAACATCATATTCATAGAATCGAGCCTCAAAACACATGATTTTCTTCTAAACTTCATAAACTTTCAACTTTGGAACTTATAGTCCGAAACACGTCAAACGATGTCCGTTTTCAACCAAACTTTACAGAAAGCACTTAACATATATTTAAGACTTGTACCAGGCATCGGAACCAAATTACGTGCCCGAAACCATCATTTTTTGATAAATTTTCATTTTCATTTTCCTTAAACATTTTCAGAAAACAATTTCATGGAAAAAATTCATTCCTCTGGCCTGGGACCTCGGAATTTGATTCCGGAAATACACCCAAGTCCCATATTTTTCTACGGACCCTTCGGGACTGTCAAATCGCGGGTCCGGGTCCGTTTACCAAAAATATTGACCGAAGTCAACTTTAACCATATTAATATCAAAATTCATTATTTTTCACACAAAGTTCATATTTAAGCCTTTGGGTCGGGGCCATCTTCAATCCTTGCAAGGCATTCTCGAAAGATGTCATGCCCTTCATGGATCGCCCCCACTTCAGAAGATTTCATATTCTGAGCATCTCGGATTTGCCCCTTGGAGAACTCGGGACCAGGCGATGATTCATCCACATTGATTTTTCCAAGTGATCCACTCAAGGCATTCTCTTTTATTTGAAGGGGTTCGGGATCGGGCCCCTCGGCCTTGCCCCCCAAATGACCTCCTAGGTGAGGTGCCTTTTTACTGCCAGATGGCTCGAGGACTTTGTTTGAACTCCCCTCGAAGATCTCTTCGGCTCTAGAATGAACCACATCAACCATGACCGGCTCAACGGACTTTGAAGCACCGGTATTTCATCTTTTACGAGCTACTAAAAGGCAGTCATCATCTTATTCTTCCTCTTGATCCTGAAGGCATTGGGCCGTTTTCGGAGATAAGGCCACTATATCGGCCTTGGACTTTTGAGCCGCACTTTTCTTGGGCTTCGAGGGATTTGTAGGTGACTCTCTTTTCCTTTTCTTTTCTTTTCTTTTCTTTAGAAGGTTTTGGGATCTCTTCTTCACCAGCCGGGGCCAGCCGCATAGCAACGGCGTCTCCGAGACTTGCACAAAACTGAAGTAAGTATTCCACTAAATAAGTACAAGTAAACAAACAAGAGAACTCACCATCATTTTTGGCCTACCATGGGCCTTTGGCTAAATCTCGCCAACAACGCTCCGAATAAGAAAAAGTGGAAGCCAGTTTTCGGACCCAGCCTTCAAGGTCCGGGACCCCACCAGGAAACCAAGCAGTAGCTGCGCCATCAGAAAGGGGTTAGACCAAGGGAAAAGATAAAACCGAGAAAAATAAGAGAAAGAGGGGTATAGACCTACTATGTACTTACGTTTCATGTTCCACTCCTCGGGGAATGACATCCATTCACCAGGAATCAGGTCGGAAGTCCTGACTTGGATAAACCGGCTCATCCACCCTCGGTATTTGTCCTCATCAATACTGGAGAAGAGAGATTTCAAGGATCGGCATTGCAGTTTTATCAAGCCACCGTGATAAAGTCGAGGACTGTACAATTTGATCAGATGGTCGAGGGTGAAAGGCATCCCCTCGACCTGACTCAAAAAAAACTGATCAAATGAATGATTTGCGAGAATGAAGGGTAGATCTGGACAAGCATCACTTGATATCATTGGCAAAAGTCGAGAATAACTGGATCTATGGGACCCTGAGCTGGAATTGCCGGGCCCAGAATGAATGGGTAGGTATACACGCTTAAGTACCCCACTTTATATGTAGTGATATCCTCCTCGGGGGAAGGGATCACTACTTCTTTGTTCTCCCACTTTCAGTCCTCCTTAACTTGCGCGAGCTCGTTCTTGGTTATCAAATTGACATATCGAGACATGGGCTCTTATGGCTTGGTGTCGATACAGGTTTCTCGATCTTGAAATCAGATCTTATTTCGCATGGCGGAGGAATGCACTCCTCAATACGGGGGAACTACCGGTTTACTCTTGGTCGGTCAAGAAGATGAAGAAGCTTTTTCTTTTTGGGGAACCGATTTAGAGGTCTTAGCCATTATAATGCAGAAATTCAAGAAAATGGAGAATGTTGATAATGAAGTAAGGGCTAATAGAAGAGAAGAACGAATTTAGAGAAATTGAAAGAGCCAATGAGGCTTTGAGAACAATATGAGAATAAATTTTGCAATATTGTGAAGTTTATCTATTTATAGAGGTCATTTAAGCGTACCGAGGAAGCCAAAAAGCCAACCGTCAGTCGCCTCCAATTAATGACTTTGGGAACTGCATGAAAATCAACCTTTCAGTCACTTCAACCTCTGACGTCACGAGATTGGCATCAAAATCGAGGCGTCAAAGATCAATTTGTTTTTTATCGATCTATTTTGAGTTCAAGCAAAGTGTTCACTCGACTACTAAGCCCAAGGGCTACCTAAGTTTGAGAAATTTCTCACTCGGGAACTATAAAAAAGCCTAAGGGCTAACTTTATTTCAAGTTCGAGCAAGTGCTCGCTCGACTATTAAGCCCAAGGGCTACAAGAGTTTGAATAAAGTTCTCACTTTATGATTATCTACGAAGCCTAAAGGCTAGCTTTATTTCAAATTCGAGACCTTGCTCTCACTTACTCGGACTCAGGAATCCAGATGTTCCGAGTTCACATCAAATCGATTTAAGCTCATCTCGAGGATTAACAAGAACCTTAGGGGGTATTATATTGATCGATTAAAAATCTAAGGGTTTATTATCTCCCGAGTTCGATATTTAGACTAGTCATTAAAGTTATACAATCAAAATTTTCACAAGTAAAGACAGAATGGAATTCAACACGAGCCAAAAGAGAGACAAAAGGATCCTTTTATATTTCTTAGAGATGGTTACAAAATATAACTATAACACCCACAAAGGTACTTACACAGGAGCAAAGAAGCAAAAAATAAAATCCAAGAACCTAATCTACTTTTAAGGCCATGTCCTCGAGAGCGTCATCTTCGGGAGCCTCCTTCCTGGGGACCCCATTTTGATCTTTGGAAATGTCTATGTACCCGAAGAGATTTATGGCAGAAAGCCCTCGATAAATGTAACTATATTTCCAACAGTTGGGATTGAGCATTCTGTTGAAATTTTGGGCAATAATCCGTTAAAAAGGATCAGCAAAAGAAAAAGACCAGAAGGGAAGACAAGAAGATGTAGCTTAGCCTTCTATCACAAGAAAAACCAAAAAGGTTGCAAGCTTTACGAGCAACGATCAAAGAATGTTCATCCTTGGGACGTTGTGCCGATGTGGGATGCAAAATTTAGTAGATGATAGTGCCACCTCATTCCATGGAAAGCAAAAGGAATGAAGTGCCACATCAGGTTGAAGTTAAGAGAGATGAGCAGCAGGGTGAAGTTCGCATATTTCCTGATACGGGAAGGATTCTGTGCCCTTCTCTCGTTGTTTCGAATTGAAGCTTTGAAAAGAGGAGCCTTGGCATAACTGATAAAGTTGCTGCCATGCGACCTTGTGATCGCATGTTCAAACCATAGAAACAAATGATTAGAGAAAGAAGTAAAGAAAAGAAAGAATTATAGTGAATGAAGATGAAATGCGTACAGTTCTTTGTTCAACAGAATAGCCTCATACTTATTGAAAGGCTTACGCAGTTCAGCGAAGCTAGTGGCCGACCAACACTGGCACACATTTGATGTTTTGGGGAAGAGTGTCGATGTGACATTTACGGTCACTTCAAGCACCTATGTCACGGGCATGATGTCATCATGAGAAGCTCAGGAAAATCGAGGTTCAAATCGTTTCTTATCATCTTATACTAAGAAACGTGGGAACTATCTGTATACAGTCAAAATCATATGCCCCTGATTTATAGGCTCGAGGTTCCGTCCTAGGCACGAGTTCGGGCAAGGTCAAGTTCGAACCCGATGGACCAGACTCGAGCTTGAAGACAGAGTGCAATGCCTGGAGATAGAAGTTCAAGGAATACCGAGACCAAGTGTGCTCGACCCCGAAATAGTACTGTTATGGGTTTGTAACAAAATAAGCTAGATTCCTGCCACATCCGCAAGATCATGGCACAAATCTCAGAATAAGATTGTACGATTCCGTACTAAGTGGTTAGACAGTTGTAACAAGAATATTCCCTACTATAAATAGAAATATTCCTTATTTAGGGTTCCCCTATTATAGAAAGGGAACCCTAATCATTTGTAACATCATCTGATCACAGAGCAAAGAATATACTAGATACCATTTTCGCCTACTGTTCATCAGCATTGTCCTTTAGCTCTAACGTTCTTACTTTACTTTTATTATTTAATTGTTCTTATTATTCCAAGCCCACCTCGAGGCCACTGAGCTCGAGGCCACTGCCGCTGAGTAATATTGGTTTGATTCACTTTTCTCTTTCATTTTTACTTTATACTTCTTGACTATTAATTGGTAGTAAACTAAATCACGTATCTTTAAAAGGAAAAATCAAATTTAATTGTTACTCATATTTTCGAGGTAAACAAAGCCTTTATGTGAAAATTTGAGGAAATATTAAGTTTTGCCTTTAAAAGTTGATTTTAGTTGACTTCGGTCAACATTTTGAGTAAACGGATGTGGACCCATATTTTGATGGTCCCAGATGGTCCGTAGTAAAATATGGGACCTGGGCGTATACCCGGAATCGAATTCCGAGGTCCCTAACCCGACAAAAGAATTTTTGATGAAAATTGCTAAACTGGAAATATAAAGATTCTAAGAATTTGTTTAATAATTGATTTTGTTGATACAGGGTTCGTATTGTGGTTTCGAAGCCCGGTACAGGTCTGTTATGGTATTTATACCTTATCTGTAAAATTTGGCTAGAAACGGGATTGATTTGACGTGATTCGGACCTTTGGTTGAGAAAATAAAACTTTTGAACTTTCTTGAAAATTTTATGCAATTTGATGCTAAATTTGTAGATTTAGGTGTTCTGGCATTTTGATTGCACGAGCAAGTCCGTAAGATATTTTTAGGCTTGTGTGTATGTTTGGTTTGGAACCCCGAAGGCTCGGGTGAGTTTCGGATAGGTTACCGGATATTTTATACTTAGAAATCTGGTATGATTTGCTGCAGTCAGTGTTTCTGGTTTTTCTTCTTCGCGTTCACGAAGATACTCTTGCGAATGCGAAGTGTAACTTGGGATAGGGAGGGGATTGTTCATCACGAACGCGAAGCGATGGATGCGAACGTGGAGCAGTGGGACTGCTCTTCACGAATGCGACCGGCATCACGCGAACAAATAGAGTAAAATGGAGGTGGGCTGGGGAATCTTTCATATGCTCTTTGCTAATGCAGTCCCAGGCCCACGAACGTGATGGTCACGTGGGACAGACCATCGCGAATGCGAGTACCTCTTTGCGAATGTGAGCATCTCTTCGTGAACGCGAAGGCCCTTCTGGCCGCAATACATCGCGAATGCGACAGGTCCATTGCGAACACGATGAAGACTTGTCTAGTGTTTTAAAAAAACAGAAGCAGAAACGGGAATTTGCCATATTTTCATATTTTCATAAACAAGAAGGCTTAGAGGCTATTGGGGGTTTGGGTAGAATTAGAAATTTTGTATAATTGAAATTTAGACCTCTATTTCGGGTTGGATCTCAAAACCAATTACATATCTGGGCTCGGGAGTGAATGGGTGAATGGGTTTTAGTTCGAACCTCGAGTTTTGACCAAGCAAGCTCGGGGTCGATTTTTGACTTTTGGGGAAAATATTGGGAAACTTGTAATTGTGCATTGGAATTGATTTCTTTAGCGATAATTGATATTATTGTTAATTATGATTAGATACGAGTGGATTGGAGGTGGAATCTAGAGGAAAAGTGATAATTGAGGCTTGAGTTCGGTCGTAGAATCGAGGTAAGTGTTGTGGCTAACATTAGCTTGATGGATTAGTGTTGTTGCCTTATTTGCTATGTGTTTGGTTGTTGAGTACGATGTATAGGTGAGGTGAAAAGTACCTATACGTTATTGTCGGATCATAGCATGCGAGTGAGTCTTATATTTGTGATTGTGACATTCTTTATTCGTACTGTTCATGCTTAAACTGGTTATTCTTCATGTTGAACAAATCTTATCATGTTTTTCCTGGAATTGGACATTGGTTGAGTATTGACTCCAGTTGAGATTTATATTGTGAAGTTAAATATTAAAACGAGGTTGGTTATTGATGATTCCCTTGCGGGGTTGTTATTGTTCTGTTGTTTGGGTGAGGAAGAGTATAAAGCATGAAGGGTGATGCCATGCAATCTATTGTGAGTGAGTGATAATGCACGAAGGGTGATGTTGTGCCATATTCTGAGAGTGTTAATGCACGAAGGGTGATGCCGGGCCATGTTATGAGAGAGTTAATGCATGAAGGGTGATGCCGTGTTGTTTCTATTGATTCTTATGGTAATGACGAGAGTAAAAGCACGAAGGGTGATGTCGTGTACTTGTTTGCAATGTCATTACTTTCGTTGGTGCAAAGCATGTTATTTAATGTGTATCCTTACTGTACTATTTTTTGAATTCGGTACTCCTCTCAGCATGTTTTCCCCCTTCCCGTTATTATCTGTTTAGTTTCCAATTGTTGTTATTTTTCTTGTATATAATTTAACTGTATAGGTTCATGTTATTGTCTTATCCTAACCTCGTCACTACTTCACCGAGGTTAGGCTCGGCACTTACCAGTACATGGAGTCGGTTGTAATGATACTGCACTTTGCACTTTTTATGCAGATTCTGGTACTGGACCACACTGATCAGAGTTGGGTTGCTGCCTTTAGTCCACAGGAGACCCAAGGTAGATCTGTTGGCGTTCGCAGACCCTGGAGTCCCCTTCTAGCTATCCTAGTTTCCCTGTTTTCTTTTATTTTGAGAACAGATGTATTTCCTTTAAACCGATATTTGTAATGACTCTTAGAAGTTCGTGAATTGTGACATCAAATTTTGGGTAGTCGTATGTTAGTGTTTAGATTGTTAAAGATTTCTGTAATTCTTACTTTGTTTTGGTTTAAATTATTGTTATTTGCTCTTTTGGATAGTGATTAATGTGTTAGATCTTTATCTATTGGCTTGCCTAGCATTCTAAAAGTTAGGCGCCATCATGATCCCATTGGTGGGAAATACGGATCGTGATAGCAAGACAACATTTAATAAATAAAAATAAACTCTAATAACAATAAGGAAATAGTCTCAAAAGCGGAATAAAATGAATAAAAGTAGCAATGTACGTAGTGATACATCTGAAATACCATCCTAGAATCTGTTGCAAGCGAGTACATGAGGTCTATAGAATAATAAGTACAATTGTCTGAATAAAGATGCAATACTATCTGAAATACATAAATAGTAATAACCAAAGTAAAGGAAGGGACTCCAAGACCTAGGGGTGAATACAACACAACTACCTTGAAATCACCAACGAAAACCGGTGCAACTCTCAACAATAAGCTCAATCATCCAAAAACACCGACCAAAGCTGGTCGGTAATGGCCAATAACCGTCCAAAACACGATCATTTACATGTGGACGATGTTTTGAAGGTCGAAAGGGCATACCGACCAAAGTTGGTCGGAAATTACCGACCAACATTGGTTGGTCAATTAAATTAAAAAAAATATTGCCGAAAAAATCGACCAAAGTTGGTTGGTTTTTTCCGATCAAAGTTGGTTAGTATTTTAATTTTATAATTAAAAAATGCACTACCAGATAATCGAATCAGGGTTTGTACTGTGGCAGGATACTATTCTACTACTAGATCATTGGTGCATTTTGTTTTTAGACTGTCTTTTATTTGATTTATACTCTTTAATTGTATTTTCGCATGAAAATTTGGTCGGTTTTATTAAAAAATAAAATTACCGACCAAAGTTGATCAGTTTTTTAAAATGACAGGCTGAATTAACCAACCAATTTTAGGTCGGTTTTTTAAATATTAATTTTAATTTATTTTAAATAAAAAACCGACCAAAGTTGGTCGGTTTATTGAAAAATAAATTTCGCAAGACTCAAAAATAGTTTTTCCGCATTTTTGCGCCAAAACAAACCGATCAAAGTTGGTCGGTTGTGTAAAAAAAAATTAAAAAATAAAATATTTTGAAAAACCGACTAACTTTGGTCGGTTTTTTGGCTAATTTTTTGGCCGACCAAAGTTGGTCGGTTTATTGAAAAATAAATTTCGCAAGACTCAAAAATAGTTTTTCCGCATTTTTGCGCCAAAACAAACCGATCAAAGTTGGTCGGTTGTGTAAAAAAAAATTAAAAAATAAAATATTTTGAAAAACCGACTAACTTTGGTCGGTTTTTTGGCTAATTTTTTGGCCGACCAAAGTTGGTCGGTTTATTGAAAAATAAATTTCGCAAGACTCAAAAATAGTTTTTCCGCATTTTTGCGCCAAAACAAACCGATCAAAGTTGGTCGGTTGTGTAAAAAAAAATTAAAAAATAAAATATTTTGAAAAACCGACTAACTTTGGTCGGTTTTTTGGCTAATTTTTTGGCCGACCAAAGTTGGTCGGTTTATTGAAAAATAAATTTCGCAAGACTCAAAAATAGTTTTTCCGCATTTTTGCGCCAAAACAAACCGATCAAAGTTGGTCGGTTGTGTAAAAAAAAATTAAAAAATAAAATATTTTGAAAAACCGACTAACTTTGGTCGGTTTTTTGGCTAATTTTTTGGCCGACCAAAGTTGGTCGGTTTATTGAAAAATAAATTTCGCAAGACTCAAAAATAGTTTTTCCGCATTTTTGCGCCAAAACAAACCGATCAAAGTTGGTCGGTTGTGTAAAAAAAAATTAAAAAATAAAATATTTTGAAAAACCGACTAACTTTGGTCGGTTTTTTGGCTAATTTTTTGGCCGACCAAAGTTGGTCGGTTTATTGAAAAATAAATTTCGCAAGACTCAAAAATAGTTTTTCCGCATTTTTGCGCCAAAACAAACCGATCAAAGTTGGTCGGTTGTGTAAAAAAAAATTAAAAAATAAAATATTTTGAAAAACCGACTAACTTTGGTCGGTTTTTTGGCTAATTTTTTGGCCGACCAAAGTTGGTCGGTTTATTGAAAAATAAATTTCGCAAGACTCAAAAATAGTTTTTCCGCATTTTTGCGCCAAAACAAACCGATCAAAGTTGGTCGGTTGTGTAAAAAAAAATTAAAAAATAAAATATTTTGAAAAACCGACCAACTTTGGTCGGCCAAAAAATTAGCCAAAAAACCGACCAAAGTTGGTCGGTTTATTGAAAAATAAATTTCGCAAGACTCAAAAATAGTTTTTCCGCATTTTTGCGCCAAAACAAACCGATCAAAGTTGGTCGGTTTTGTAAAAAAAAATTAAAAAATAAAATATTTTGAAAAACCGACCAACTTTGGTCGGTTTTTTGGCTAATTTTTTGGCCGACCAAAGTTGGTCGGTTGACATTAGTCGGTTTTTGCCGAATTTCTAGTAGGGTCTTTTAGCAGCACCTTGATCCGCACATAAAATGCAGAGTGTATTATGAGTATAAATGATCTCATGTACTCAGTAAGTAGCTAGTCTAACCTCCGATTAAATATAGTGACGAGATTGGCAATGTTCGCTACTCACTTTAACCAGTCAACAATAACATAAAACAACAAAAATTTATGGTGATAAAGGGAAAACAACTCAAAATAACAAGTTCAACTTATTTACATTAACAGAAAATAGTCATGCTTTTCAACCAAATCAGTTTATGCATCAATTTCTAATTATAGAGTTCAAATAACATGAGGCACATATGTCTATATGCCTGCATGACGAGCTAACAATGTCACAAATCCACAATGAAATCATTAATAATCATATATACCCCACCATTGTACGGGTGCCTAGCAAAAATCACCTCACTTAGCACATACCTAGTGCCTGCACTTACAGGGACCAAAGTCCATGGGTTATCACGTGACTCCGGAGGAGCGGATCCTCGCCCAAGCGCTGATTGGATCAAAAGTCAATGATCATCATAACTCAGCCCAAGTGGCCTGGTGCACACGTCACCTCAATATTAATACCACTTAGCCTATAGGGGCCTGGCATACACATCACCTCAATATCAATCTCAATACGTCTCTAAGGCCCCAATGCAGTTAATAATCCGCTCAAATCATATTATGCCTATATCTTACAGAATCAAAAATCAATAAACCGCACAAATTATATCAACGTACCATAAATCCACTCAAACCCGTAGTAATCAAGTAAGGAAACCAATAACATAAAAACGATGATATAACACGTAGATATTAATATAATAACTGAAGAAAGTATGACTACAATCAAGGCAAATAGATAAACATAGCGAAATAGCCCTATCATATCTCAATCAGATAAGTTCATAGCCTAGACATAATTTCTAGCATGAATGACAGTCCAAATAGTCGTAAAAGTGAAGAAAATATGGTAACACAAAGGCATTATAGATAAAAAAAAGCACATAATAGCCTAAGTGTTATTCGGAGCATGAATAATCATAGTGTATGCAAATATGTTCGTCATCACATACGTGCATCACCCCCAACACATAGCAAGCATCAAAATATATGGGAAAAATTGTAACAACCCCTTTGGGAGGCTGCCCCTTTTGGTTGGACTGCCATAATCTGAATTATCTTTTCTGAACCTGTTTTAATTTCTAGTAGCTTGTTCCTTGTCAATTCAAAGGTTTGTAGTGTTCCCAGGTCAGTTCAACGTAATCTTTGGAGATAGAGGTCTTGATACGGATTGATTTGATTATGGCATATTTGGACACTATGAGCAGATTGATATTATTATGGCACGATATTTAATTTCCTGCAATTATTGTGACATTCATATGTTGTGGCACGATAATTTTCTGTGCGGCACTTGAAATTTATCCATCACTTTGGAGTCAAGTGATCACCCATGTATGTTACATTAGGGTTTATGAGCGCAGGTGATACGCGTATCGTATTGGAGCACGTGGGACGTGTTGGATCATGTTATAGCACATGGGTTGTATTGGACATTCGTTGTGATTGAGTCTTGAGCATGTACTCATGGTGAGCTATTATGACAGACTCGCAACTTATGAAGTTTCCTTTCTTATATCATACTGTTATCTTATTCCAGACAGTATTCTTTTATTACAAAACTCAATTGTAGTTCATCTTAGTAGCTCATGACTTCATAATACCGAATTTTGGAAGATTATTGTCTTGTTTACATATTGGGTTGATGACTTGAGATTTATTTATATTTTATCTATATCATGACTTCAAATTATCTTTTATATATCTTGTTTTGATTGATTGTTAGCTTATCTAGCAGGTTGGATAAGGCATTGTGGGATTTTGGATCATGATAAGTAACGCAAACCCCCTTTCATTTGTTAGCTGAGTCAAAACTTTTGTTATAATAGCATTTTTTTTTAAAAGGGCTATCATAACCAAGCATACCTAGGAACCCACACAATCCTTTTAAACAAACGGGCTTGAGCCAACTGATCATAGCCTCAACCTTAGCAGAACCAGTACTAACTCCTTTACCAGAAATTGCACGGCCCAAGTATTTCACTTGATTCTCTGCAAACCTACATTTAGAGTATTTGGCATAGTTGGTAGCTCCTTAAAAGTTTAAACACAGTTTTAAAATGTCTCACATGATCCTGCAAAAGCATACTACAAACAAAAATATCATTGAAAAATACTAACACAAATAGTCTTAAGAAAAACCCAAAAATATGGTACATCGGTGCTTGGAATATTGCTGGTGTGTTGGTCAATCCAAATGGCATTAGGACAAAAAATATGGTGCATCAGTCCTTGGAATGTTGCTAGTGTTTGGCTAAATCTAAATGGTGTCACTTTAAACTCCACAAGTTGTTGCATTTTAAAATTTATTTTGTGTTCATCTCCCTTCTTCATAAGAATTTGATGGTATCCTGAATGCAAGTACAGCTTCGAATAAAATTGTGCACCATTTAGCTCATCTAATAAGTCCTCATCTAATAAAATTGTGCAAGTCATTTTTGATAGTGATATCATTAAGCTTACGGTAATCCATGTTGTTTCCAAGACTCTCTATATATATATAGATAGATAGATAGATATATATATTATTATTATCTTTTTGACCAAGATCATTGGGAAATCAAAGGGGGAAAAGCTCATTGTAATAATTTAAACATCCAATATCTCCTTTATTGTTTTCTCAATCACATTCTTTTGTTCGATAGAATAATAATAAGTACCCAAATTAATTGTCTTAGCTCCTCGAATATGATCAATGCATGATTCAATGACGTGCTAGTAGGAGACTATTGGGCTATTTAAAGATATCCAAAAATTCTTCGAGCAACAACTCCACTTGGGCTGGAATTTTCTCTGAAGTACAGCCCAAATCTTCCAGCTGCAAGTTTTGGGCTACCCAATTATATTTTATTTTGAAATTTTTAAATTCCTATACACTATATCTATACACTATATGAAACTATTTTTTTTGGTTGGAAAGATAATTGCATTAATCATAAAAGTTGTTATAGAGGGGGTGATGTTATTGCATCTAGGTTTGGTTTAAAATTGTGTCATCAATACAGAAGTTATTGCTTCGAGAGCTAGTACTACTATTCAGTGTATAATCACTAGAGTGAGCTGGTAGTTATTGTTGTTTGTCCTATTGTAGGTGTTATGTTCCTGTTGTCTTCCTGAGGCGAGTTTCTCCTGCTTGATCCCTTCGCAAAACGATGTTGACAAAATCTGGTGGTTTTTCAAAAAAGGTGATAGTCGTAGAAGAAGCCATGCTGCATCCCGCTTTTGCTAAGCCATCAGCCACCACGTTCCCCTCTCTGTAGATATGCGTGATAGTAGGGTTAAGCAGCTGGTCCAGGAGGTGCCTGCAGTCATGAATTAAATTAGTATAAGGTGTGGTATCTTGTTTTAACATCGTGATTACCTCTGTTGCATCGATGTTAATTTCCAGTGGAGTCAATTGATATGCTTTTGCTAGTTCAAGTCCATGGAATATAGCTTGTAGTTCTATTTTGACAATGCTTGCATTGTTCAAATTCCCTGCAAAGCCTACAATTCAATGGTCATTGGAGTCCCGTATTACTCTGCCTATACCTGTTTTATAAGTTGATGTAATTACTGCCCCATCCGTGTTTAATTTATAGTAGTTTGGCTTTGGAGGGATCCATTTAATGGGCTGTAGTAATTTTTATTTTGTGTGTCTTGCAGCAAGATAGGTGAATTGTAGAGCATGATCAGTTATTTGTGTAAGGTTTAAGTTCTTCTTTATATTATTGAAGTTATTGTGGTTCCGATTTAGCCAAATATTCCACAAGGTGTATGATAGGAAAGTTCTCCTATTTATGAGGTGAGGCATAGTGCCGTAGTTTTTGTGCATTAATTTAAGTATCCATTGGTAGGGTTGAGGTTGGCGATCGAAGTGATTTATAATGTGCGTTAAGCCTAAATCTTTCCAGATGTGATCTACATGTGTACAACGGAGGAAGACGTGGTTGATCGTCTCCTTTTCTGCATGGCAAAATTGGCATTGGTCGTCGATTGTGACGCCTATATGATGAAGATAAGATTTTGTTGGTAGTCTATTGTGCATGATGATCCATAGGAAAGTTTTTAGCTTAGGAGGTATTTGTATTTTCCATAACCAATAATAATTTTTTGATTCCTGTGTTTGTAATTCTTCTTTTAGCAAATAAGAGTACATTGATTGCACAGTAAAATTTTCATTAGGACTAATTCACCAGGATAGAGTGTCTACTTTGTTTGTAAATGGGTATATTAACCCTATTGAGTTGTGTTTTTAAATCATTTGTGATATTAAAATGAATATGTGCCCAATTCCAAGTATTATGCTCCTTGTAGGAATTAATACTTCTCTTTATATGAGTGTTTGGTATCGGCCCATGGAGTAGTGATCTAATTATAGTATTGGGAGCAATCCATGATTCTGACCAAAAGTTTATGTTTGAGTGTGTTACTAGCTGCCATTGGATGCCAACTTGGCTTTTCTGCCATCCTAGTATAACGTTCTTCCAAGTGTGTGATTTCAAGTTGCTTTCATGACTGGTTTTGTATTTATCGATAAGAGTAGAAGCCCATAAAGAGTTTGGATGTTGAAAAAGGCGCCATATCAAGCTAGCTAGTAGTGCCTCATTTTATAATTTAAGTTTTTGTATAGATAAGCCTCATATGTTCTTGGGCATTATTATAGTTTTCCATTTTACCAAATGAATTTTCCTTTTTTGTTGAGTACTTCTCCAAAGGAAATTATTGTAACGATCCGACCAGTCGTTTTGAGCTTTTGCACTTTGATCGTCAGTTCTCGGGTATGACTTGCCCTTGTAATGTGTTATTACTGATGTAGATCGTTGGTTTTGGTTTTTACGGAAATCAGAATGAATTTGAATGAACAGTCCCAGTTGAAAGCTTTAAATTTGACAGGTTTGACCAAGAGTTGACTTATTTGTGTATGAGCTCAGATCGGAATTTTTATGATTTGGTTAGCTCTGTTAGGTGATTTGGGACTTGGGAGCGTGATCGGAATGCATTTTGGAAATCCGTGGAAGGTTTAGGCTTGAATTGGTGAAAATGAGATTTCGGCATTTTCCGATTGGTGGGTGAGATTTTGATATAGAGGCCGGAAAGAAATTCTGAGAGTTGCAGTAGCTTCGTTATGTCATTTGGGATGTGTGTGCAAAATTTCAAGTCATTCGGATGTGGATTGGATGGGTTTTTGATCGAATGCGTGTTTCGGAAGTTTTTGAAAAACATAGGCTTGAATTCGATGTGAATTGATAATTTTGGTGTTGTTTGAGGTGTTTCGATGATTGGAACAAGTTTAGATGAGGTTTTAGGATGTGTTGGTACTTTTGGTTGAGGTCCCGGGGGCCTCGGGGTGATTTCGTATGGCTAACGGGAAGTTTTGAGACTTAAGGAATTGCAGAAAATTGCAGCAGCAGTGCATGTGTGATTTGCCTTTGCGATCGCGAGCCTGGGGTCGCGATCACGTAGACGTATTTTGGGAGCTCTTTGGGAGAAATTGAAGAGGGATTCAAGGATAATTGATTGGAGGTAAGTTTTATGAACCAAAAACGTGATTATATTGTGAAATTAACCTAGAAATTCATGAAAATTTAACTAAAAATGGAAGAACTAGGGCTTGAGAAAAGTTGACTTTTGATTTGGGATTTGAAAGGCCATTTGGGGTCGGATTTGAGAACTTTTAATATGTATGAACTCGTGGAAATATAAGGAATCTAATGATGTGAAAATTTCTGAGTTTTGAGAAGTGGGCCTGGGGCTCGAGTTTAGCTAATATCGGGATTTGTGTCAGTTGTTGATTGTTTTCACTTGGGCTTTATTCCCTTAGCATATTGTGACGTATTTGCTCTATTTTTGGATAGATTCGATGAGCGTGGAGGCCGATTCGAGATGCAAAGGCGTCGCAAGCTAGATGTTTAGCTGGTTCGAGATGAGTAATGATTGTAAATGATGTTCTGAGGGTTTGAAACCCCGGATTGCACATCGTAGTGCTATATTGAGGTGACTTGCACGCCGGATAGCGAGCGTGGGGTAGAGCACCATTGGGAATTGAGACTTGGTCCGTCCCGATTGATGATTTTACCGTGTAATTGACTGAAACTTATTTGTTATCATCATGACTTGGGCTGATTGCCATATTTGGGCTTCGTGCCGGCTATTTGAACCCCTTCGGGGATGGTTGTTGATATTTGTTCACTGTTTTGATTTTATACTTGAACTGAGTCATGTATTTTCTACTGTTTTCAAAACTCAGCCAAGTCTACTTTGCTTTAACACTTGAAATAATATTTTCAACAATATTTTAGGCTGAGCATCATGTTTATTAATGCCCGAGTGGCTTATGTGATTTTTGTTGACTGAGTAAGACCAAGGGCTTGTATTGTGAGGATACTTTTGGATCGGGATGCACGCCGCAATATAATATATATATATATATATATATATATATATATATATATATAGAGAGAGAGAGAGAGAGAGAGAGAGAGAGATCGGGTTGCACGCTGCAACAGTGTTATACTGATACTGGTATGAGGCCGATGGCCTAGATTAGATGCCACGAGATGGCTTGTTATTGCGCTTGGGCCGTAAGGGGCCCCTCCCGGAGTCTGCACACCCCCAGTGAGCGTCGTCGATAATAAATGAATCGGGTTGCATGCCGCAGCGATATATGGATCGGCATGCACGCCGCAGCGGTACTGGTACTATTTTATGTGTTTACTTTATTTTATTTGTCTGCCATTATCTGTTACCTGTGTTATTTCATGTGACATCTACCTGATTGCCTGTCATTATCTGACAATTGAGTGTTGTGCGCGAGGGGCGAATTTCTGTGCTTATATGCACTATTGTATAGTATTTATTTGCGTAACAGTTGCAAAAGCCATTTTTAAAGGAGGTTCAAACTGAGCTAAGATGTTTTTCTAAAGATTTTACAGTTTCACTGCTTTTCTCAAAGGACTTTACACTGCTCTATGTAGCATTATGGTGTGTCTTATGTGATTTCTTACTGCTCAGTTGTTATTTACCTTTATTACTCACTGAGTTGGAGTACTCACTTTACTCCCCACACCTCGTATGGAGATGCATGTATTTATCCACCCGGTAGTGGGTTTTGGCTGATCGGAGGTAGAGTTTTAGGAGTTTCGGGGAGTGACTACCAGCATTCGCAATACCGCTTCTCTCCCTTTTGTTCATTATTTCGGTTTCGTGTATTTTTAGACCTTGTAGTTGCATTTACACTCTAATGGATGCTCGTGACTTGTGATACCCCGATTTGGGTTGTGTTTGGATTTTATTCCGCACTTATTAAAGAAATCTTTTGATAAACTGTGGTTATTTAATTATGCTAAAACTGCTTATTAATGTTAACTATTTCTAAAAAGGCGAATTGGGTTGGTTGGCTGACCTTGTCTTCACGAGAGGCGCCATCACGACCGGATCGGAGTTTGGGTCGTGACAATTACGCATGTACTGTTCCATCTTTTTGAGAATGAATTGGGGAATTGCAATGAATTGGATTATGTGAGTTGGTAAACTTGATAGAGTAGATTTTATCAGAGTTATCCTCCCCGGTATAGACAGAAACTTTATTTTCCATCCTGCCAATCTAGCTTTGAAGTTATCTAAAAGATATTGGAAATCTGATTGTTGAGGTCGTTTTTAGGACATTGGGAATCCTAAGTATTTCCCAAAATGGATTCCTTATTACTCTCCCTACTCAAGTTTTACTATAATTATATTTTATATACCCAATTACCATTTATGTATATTTTAAGAGCTTCCTTGGAAAGCTACATTGGAAATGGATTTCGGTGTAATTGGGTGTAATTACACAGTTTGGAATATTTGCTTGGTCAAGTAATTACTTGGTCAACATGAAATTGGGTGTAATCGGAGGGGTGTAATTAAACTCTTCAATTCTCAGGGGGAGGTGAGAATTGATGGTAATTACACTGTATAATTGCAAAGTTGCTTTTTAGTTTCTTTCCTTCTTGTTTTTATTTTTATTTATTTTCTATAACATTTTATTACTATTTTTTATTTTATTTTACTTTTTAATTTCTTTTGAAATTTAAAATATATTTTTCTTTGTACATTATTTATATTTTATTTCTCTATATTTACTTCTTGTGATTCCATAATTGCTTATATTTTGTTTTTTGTTTTTTTAAACTACACTTCCTAATGTTAAAAATAACGAGTCATTAAAAAACTTGGCATATAATAAGTGATGCAATTAAAGTAAAATTTCGTTGTTGAATGTGGTTATAAACTTATCATATTTTCTGATTATTAAGTTGCACTGGAACTTACTATTATTATGTTGGAATTTGACATATGTTAAACTATTTTATTTTATTTTTTTGAATTTATAAATTGTTATGTTCATCGTTCCAATTTACTTATTTTAGTAGTATTGGCTCACATTGCATGTTATTTATTTTTTAGATAGCATTGATAGATTAGTTTTGTGAAATATTTGAATAGTGTTATGACATTATATTGGTGAATATTAATTTATTTTATCAAACATGAATTTCATGATGTTCTTACAAAACGTATATTTTTTTTTTGTGAGTATCTAAACTAAATATTATTAATTTAAAACAAATATAAATTATTTGTACAATATTAGTTACAAATATATGATTACTAAATTAATGTATATTCACGAAAAAATATATATCTTAAATACGAAATATAATATCATTTATACTTATAAAAATGTATAGGCATATATTTATTATATTAACTTTTAAGTTTTGATAACTACTTAATTTAAAAATTAATCTAACTGTGTAATTACACTTGTGCAACCAAATAGTGAATTCATAATTACACTATGACAAACAAACATGTCGTCGTAATTATACAACTGTGTAATTACTATAGTGTGTAATTACTATCCTAATAATTAAATCAATTCCAATTACATGGTAGCTTTCCAAACGGACTCTAATGAAATTAATGATAATAATTAGTGTCTTAAAATTACTCTAGCATATCTTTTACTCCCCCACGTTTCTCTCTCCACATCCCACTCCCCTCTCCACGTATCTTGCACAAGAGAGCAGCAATTTCACCATTGACAACCATTAAAAAGCTTTGAAGCTTTGAATTCGAATTTGGATTTTCAAAAAACATTGTTTATTTGGATAGGATTGTCACGACCCCAGTTCACCCTCCATGAACATGTCGTGATGGCACCTAATTCCTATAACTTGGTAAGCCTAACAATGCGGAAGATAAGCCAATTTGCGGAAGAAAGTAATTAAACTGAACTAGTGAAATAAATCAGTATTTAAGGTGCCGCCTGGCACATACAGCAACAAGTCTCGAAGCTAACAAATATTCCCAAAACCCGGAATCTCACAAATCACAAGTTAAGGGATACATAAGAGGCTCTGACTCAAGAATGTCTATACAAAGGAGAAATACTGAAAGAACTATACTTATTATAGAAAGCTGGAAAGGGACTCCTCGGTCTGCGGACGTAACAGATATACCTCGAAGTCTCTACCGATACGCCTCCTTCCGTGGCTGACAGAACTGAATGGGAGTACCTGTACCTGCACAACAAAAGTGTGCAGAAGAGTAGCATGAGCACACCACAGCGGTGCCCAGTAAGTACCAAGACTAACCTCGGTGGGGTAGTGACGAGGAATAGTCAAGGCACCTACCGGTGAAATAAACAATATAATCATGGTAGATAAAGAAACGATATATAAATATGCAAAGTCTGCATGGATAGTCAAAAATGCTACAGATAACAATAAAGGGAAAGGCAACAGTAACAACGAGAATATAATAAATGATGATACAAAATGACGGCAGAATCACAATCCAAATCCTAAGATCAAGACACAGCAAGGGCCGCTAGTCAACAACCCATATCCTCCAATGATGTTCACATAAGGTCTTATTCAACTCTTACTACAATTTCACCAAGTATCGGACGAATCATAACTCACGAAAGCCCAGCATCTGAAATCTAACACCTGGCATCCTGTGCCCTATCAATCTCACGATCATGCTGACAACTAACTGGATAACTAGGGCCACTCTCACATATATAATGGATAACGAGGGCATATCTCCACCCTTAGGAAAATCGGAAGGTATTCACCTCTAATAGGGAGAGTCCAACTACGTGTATGCTTGTGCAAGTGTGTTTAACAAGAACTCCACCAGCTTGTAAGTATAAGAGATGGAACGGCAAGCACCCGAAATGTTTGCACACGGACAGAATCAACAAAAACATCAGCTCAGAACAAAATGAGTTTAACAGGGGATCTCCCAGGATATCGTCCTGTAGTTCCAAACATAAATNGGGATCTCTTGATATCCCGAGGATCTCTCGGTATCCTCAATATAAGTGATGGGGATCTCTTGGTATCCTCAATATAAGTGCTGGGGATCTCTTGGTATCCCGAGAATCTCTTGGTATCCTCAATATATGTGCTAGGGACCACCCTTCGTGCCTTATCACTCTTTCTCACCCAAATAATAGAACAACAACATCCCGGCAAAGGAGTCAACAATAGAAGACAATAACATCCCGGCAAGGAAATCCACAATAGAAACAATAACATCCCGGCAAAGGAATCCACAATAGAAACGATAACGTCCCGGCAAGGGAATCAACAATAGAAATAATAATGTCCCGGCAAAGGAACCAACAATAGAAACAATAACGTCCTGGCAAGGGAACCAACAATACATAAGAAGGGTCACGGAAAAACCAAGAAGCACGATAACCTCAACAAATAACAAGACATAATAAGGGTATGATAGCTATACCGGTGACCACAACAATTAGACATGCAACATATTTGCACGACGTCACAGAGGAAAATTACAATCAAGAAGTGTCCAGACAATAAGGAAGTTAACATGAATCAAATAATTTCAATTAAGGAAATATCAACTAAACCTAGGATATCTAACTTCTTCCAATTAAGACCAATTAATCAAATGAGAGATAGAAATACTGCTTTATTTCCAAATAAAGACAAGCAGTTAGGAATGATACTTTGACTATAGAAGGGCAAGCGTCCACAGTTAGACAGGTATAAATCAATTTGGCAACAAGTATACACCAAAAGGGCAAATAAGTTCCAAGTAATACATGTAGAGGTGAAATTAATAGCAGAGAACTCAATTATATCGAGAACAACTTCATACTCAGTGATGATAAGGGTCTAAGAGCCTAAAAGGATCAATTTACCACAAATAAATCCGAGCACACACTCGTCACCTCGCGTGCAAGGAATACAATCAACATAGAAGACTCAAATCCTAAGGGGAAGTCCCCCACTACAAGGTTAGGCAAGATACTTACCTCAAACCGGCCTTCGATCGACATACGGTTGATACTTTTCCATGTTCTATCTCGATTCCCTACTCGTATCCTTCGGGGACTTGGCCACGAACCTATTAGGATGGACTCAACCTGAGGGGGCTCCTAATTGATCGTCCTCAACCCTGATTTTTGACTGTTAACGGTTGTACACATCTGACCACGTCACAACTAGATACTCGATCAAGTTCTTCTTTGGCTGTCGAGAAGCAATCGAGCTCTGCTCGTTCAAACCCTACATAAAGGCATGTACTGCCCAGTCGTCGGAGACCGGTGGTAATTCCATTCTTTCCATCTGAAATGGACACAAAATCCCTTAACATCTCTTTGTTCCTTTATTTTATTTTGAAGACATCCGATTTTCCTGTGGCCACCTGTATGGTCCCATCGTGTGCTTTAACGAAGGCGTCTACTAAAATAGAAAATGAATGAATAGAGTTAGGAGCTAAGTTGTGATACCAAATCATAGCTCCTTTTAATAGTGTTTCCCCAAACTTTTTCAACAACACTGACGATTTCATCGTCATTCAAGTCATTTCCTTTGATCTCACAAGTGTATGAAGTAATATGTACGTTAGGGTCGGTTGTCCCATTATATTTGGGCATATCGGGCATGCAAAATTTCTTTGGAATGGGCATCGGAGCTGCGCTCTGAGGGAATAGTTTTTGTATGAACTTTTTGGCATCTAGACCTTTCAAAACTGGAGGTGCCCCGGTATCTGGTCTACACAGGAGTTATAAGTTTCCTCTTTCTTATCGTTATCCTCAATTTTCTTTCTCTGGACTCGATCCTCTTAGTGAACTCTTCGATCACTTTCATAATAGTGGGGTCAGTCCCCGAGTAGTTTCCATTTGGCCCTTGTGGCGTTGGTTCAACACGTTGATTGTTTTCACGTTCAGCTACACTCGGGGTCTTATTTTGACTTTGAAGTTGAGCAATGACGATCTATTGGACTTGCAACATCTCGAATATCACTTGGAGGCTGACTCCCCCATCTCCTGTTCCTAGTGTTCCTTGGTCCCCTGGTCGGGCTTCTCTGCGTACACTCCCAACGGGGTTCGTGCCTAAGTTGGTGTTTAGAGCAATATGAGAACCAACATCAATTGGTTTCGCATTTGGCACTTCCCCAGGGCTTACCGGTGGTACATTGACCCCTATATTGTTGTTTTCACCAAGTCCTTCATTGTCATGAGCAGGTATATTTTGTGAGCTAGACATGTTTTAGCCTGAGAATCAAAAATTCTTGACAAGAAAAAGTGTAAAAATAACGTGTGTAACGAGAATCAGTAGATAAATAATCACTATTATCTTTAGCCCCACGGTGGGCACCAAAATATTTACCTCGAAAATACGAGTAACAATTAAATTTGATTTGTGGTTTTAAAGATACGTGATTTAGTTCAATACCAATTAATAATCAAGAAGTATGAAGTAGAAATGAAAGAGAAAAGTGAATCAAACCGATGTTACTCAGTGGCAGTGACCACGAGCTCAGTGGCCTCGAGGTGGGCTTGGAATAATAAGAACAATTAAATAATAACAGTAAAGTAAGAACAATAGAGCTAAAGGAAAATGCTAATGAATAGTAGGCGAAAATGGTATAGAGTATAATCTTTGCTTAGTGATTAGATGATGTTACAAATTATTGGAGTCCCCTTTTTATAATAGGGGAACCCTAAATAAGAAATATTTCTATTTACAGTAGGGAATATTCTTGTTACAGCTATCTAACCACCTAGTACGGAATCATACATTCTTATTTCAGGATTTGCGCCATGATCTTTGGGACGTGGCAGGAATCTAGCTTATTCTGTTACAAACCCATAACGGTACTATTCGGGGTCGAGCACACTTGGCCTCGGTATTCCTCGAACTCCTATCTCCGGGCATTGCACTTTGTCTTCGAGCTCGAGTCTAGTCCACCGGTTTTGAACTTGACCTCGACCGGACTCGGGCCTAAGACGGAACCTTGAGCCTATAAATCGGGGGAATATGATTTTGACCATATACAGATTTTTCGGAAATGCGCCCGGACTGCACACGTAAATCGAGGAGAAAGAAATTGAGGTTTTGAAGGCCTCGGAACCCCGAATTGGGTTCTAAAACACGAGATGACCTTTCGGGTCATCACATTCTCCACCTCTAAAACAACCGTTCATCCTCGAACGGACATAGAAAAGTACCTGAGCTAGTGAAAAGATGAGGATATCTACTCCGCATATTGGACTCGGACTCCCAGGTAGCTGTCTCAACAGGATAACCTCTCCACTGCATACGAACTGAAGGATAACTTTTCATCTCAACTGATGAACCTGTCGGTATAGAATAGCTACTGGTTCCTCCTCGTAGGTCAAATCCTTGTCCAACTTGATAGTGATGAAATCTAACACGTGGGATGGATCACCGTGATACTTCTGAAGCATGAACACATGAAACACTGGATGTATCGCTGATAAGCCTGGTGGCAATGCAAGTCTGTAAGCCACCTCTCCTACTCAATCAAGAATCTCAAAAGGCCCGATAAACCTAGGGCTTAACTTGCCCTTCTTCCCAAACCGCATCACACCCTTCATGGGTGACACCCGAAGCAACAATCTCTCTCCGACCATGAATGGTGCATCACGAACATTACGGTCAGCATAACTCTTTTGCCTGGATTGAGCTGTACAAAGTCTATCCTGAATGATCTTAACCATATCCAAATCATCGCGTACCAAATTTGTACCCAATAACCAAGCCTTTCCCACCTCAAACCATCCAACCGGCGACCGACACCGCCTACCATATAATGCCTCATAGGGAGCCATCTGGATGCTCGACTGATAAATGTTGTTGTAGGCAAACTCCGCTAATGGCAAGGGTTGATCCCAAGAACCTCCAAAGTCAATAACGCAGGCGCAGAGCATATCCTCCAAAAATTTGAATAGTATGCTCGGACTGTGCGTCCGTCTGAGGATGAAATATTGTACTCAACTCGACCCGTGTACCCAACTCATACTAAACTGTAATCCAAAAATGCGAGGTAAACTGCGTACCTCGATCAGAAATGATCGGCATGGGCACAACATGGAGACGAACGACCTCACGAATATAGATCTCTACTAGCCGCTCCGAAGAATAGGAAACTGCTACAAGAATGAAATGCGCTGACTTAGTCAGCCTATCCACAATAACCCATACTGCATCGAACTTCCTCTGGGTCCGTGGGAGTCCAACAACGAAGTCCATAATGATATGCTCCCACTTCCACTCGGGAATCTCTATCCTCTGAAGCAAACCACCAGGTCTCTGATGCTCGTACTTTACTTGCTGACAATTCAAACACTGAGCTACATATGCAACAATATCCTTCTTCATCCTCCTCCACCAATAATGTTGTCGCAAGTCATGATACATCTTAGTGGCGCCCAGATAAATAGAATATCGGGAATTGTGGGCCTCTTCTAGAATCAACTCATGAAGTCCATCCACATTAGGCACACAAACACGACACTGCATCCTCAAAACTCCATCATCTCCAATCGTAACCTGCTTGGCATCTCCGTACCGCACTGTGTCCCTAAGGACAAGCAAATAAGGATCATCATATTGCCGCTCCCTGATACGCTCAAATAAGGAAGACCGAGTGACTGTGCAAGATAGAACACGGTTGGGCTCAGAAACATCCAACCTCACGAACTGATTGGCCAAACCCTAAACATCTAATGCAAGCGGTCTCTCACCGACTGGAATATACGCAAGGTTGCCTATTATAGTTGACTTCCTACTCAAAGCATAGGCCACCACGTTATCCTTCCCGGGATGATACAAGATGGTGATATCATAGTCTTTCAATAGCTCCAACCACCTCATCTGCCTCAAATTAAGCTCCTTCTGCTTGAACAAATACTGCGAACTCTTATGATCCGTGAACACCTCATACGACACGCCATATAAATAGTGCCTCCAAATCTTTAGCACGTGAACAATGGTTGCTAGATCCAAGTCATGAACTGGAAAATTCTTCTCGTGAATTTTCAACTATCGCGAAGCATATGCAATAATCTTGCCACCCTACATCAATACCGCACCAAGTCCAATACGAGATGTATCACAATATACTGTATAAGGCCCTGAACCCGTGGGCAATACCAATACCAGTGAGCTTCTGAAAGCTTTCCTCGCATTCGTCCGACCACCTGAACAGGGCACCTTCTGGGTCAACCTGGTCATCGGGGCTGCTATAGATAAAAACCCCTCCAAAAACCGACAGTAATAACTCGCCAACCCTAAGAAACTCTGAATCTCTGTAGCTGATATGGGTCTGCCAGTCCTTGACTGCCTCAATCTTCTTAGGATCCACCTAAATACCCTCTGCTAATACAACGTGACCTAAGAATGCGACTGAACTCAACCAAAACTCACATTTCGAAAACTTAGCATATAACTGGTTGTTTCTAAGAGTCTGAAGAACGATCCAAAAATGTTGCTCATGCTCCTCTCGGCTGCGGGAGTAGATCAAGATATCATCAATAAAAAAATCACGAAGGAATCCAGGTACGGCTTGAACACCCGGTTCATCAAATCCATAAATGTTGCTGGGGCATTTGTCAACCCAAATGACATCACTAGAAACTCATAATGCCCATACCGAGTCTGAAAAGTTGTCTTAGGGACATCGAATGACCTAATCCTCAACTGATGATAGCCAAACCTCAAATCGATCTTTGAAAAAACCTTGGCACCCTGAAGCTGATCAAATATGTCATCAATCCTCGGCAATGGATACTTGTTCTTGATGGTGACTTTGTTCAACTACCGATAATCTATGCACATCCTCATCAACCCATCCTTTTTCTTAACAAACAACACTGGTGCACCCAAAGGCACGACATTGGGCCTAATGAAACCCTTATCAAGAAATTCTTGCAACTGCTCCTTCAATTCTTTCAACTCTGGCGGGGCCATGCGGTATGGCAGAATAAAAATAGGCTGAGTGCCCGGAGCCAAATCAATGCAAAAGTAAATATCCCTGTTGGGTGGCATCCCCGGCAGGTCTGCAGGAAATACCTCTGGAAACTCACGAACGACGGGTACGGAATCCATAGAAGGAACCTTCGTACTGGAATCACGAACATAAGCCAAACACTCTTTCTCGACCATATGCCGAGCCTTCATATAAGAGATAACCCTACTGGTAGAATGACCAAGAGTCCCTCTCCACTCTAATCGAGACAACCCCGGCTACGCTAAGGTCACGGTCTTAGAGTGACAGTCCAATATAGCATGATAAGGTGACAACTAATCCATCCCTAAAACGACATCAAAATCGACCATATCAAGATGTAGTAGATCTACGCTAGTCTCAAGACCCCAAATGATAACCATACACGAGCGATAGACACGATCTACAACAATAGAATCACCCATCGATGTGGACACATATACATGAGCACTCAAAAAATAACAAGGCACAACCAAATATGTAGCAAAATAAGATGACACATATGAGTATGTAGACCCTGGATCAAATAGAACTGAAGCATCTCTACTGCAAAGTGAAACAGTATCTGTGATAACAGCACCGGATGACTCAGCCTCAGGCCTGGCTGGGAAAGTATAACACCGGGATTGGGCCCTGCCACTCTGAACTACATCCCTTGGATGACCTCCTGCTGGCTGGCCTCTACCTCTAGCAGTCTGACCTCTACCTCTAATACCTCAACCTCCACCTCTAGCTGTCTGAACCCTACCCCTAGCTGGCTGAGCAGGTGGTGGGACACCCAATGCCTGAACCATGGCACGAGAACCTTGATGCTGAGAACTACTCGATGCACGAGGGCAAAATCTAGAAATGTACCTCAGATCGCCACAAGTATAACAAGACCTCGGCTGCTGAGACTACTGACCCTGAAACTAACCCTGACAGCCTAGGTAACCACCCTAAAAACTCTGGAGCGGAGGTGCACTGATAAGAGCTGGTGGTGCACTGTAGGCTAGCTGGTCGGAATACTGCATATGAGAGACACAACCACCTAAAGCACCGTGAGAAGCCTGAAGTGATGAATGAAATGGCCTGGGAGGATGGCCTCTATCAAAAGTATCCCTGACTCCAGATGAGGCACCACTAAACCTACCAGAATTAGGAGGCCTCTTGTCAGACCGTTGACCACTCCCCTAAGCTAAAACCATCTCAACTCGCCTAGCCATATTGGCCACATCTTGGAAAGAAATATCGCTCCCTATCTCCTTAGCCATCTGCAATCTGATAGGCTAAGCGAGTCCCTCAATAAACCTCCTCGCTCTCTCCCTCTCGGTAGGAAGTATAAAAAGAGCATGACGGGCCAAATCAACAAACCTAGTCTCGTATTAAGTGACGGTCATAGAACCCTACTGAAGATGCTTGAACCGCCTACGATAGTCCTCTCTCTGAGTGATAGGAAGTAACTTCTCGAGAAATAGCTTAAAGAACTGGTCCCAAGTAAGGGCAGGCAACCCAGCCGGTCTAGTCAACACAAAATCATTCCACCATCTCTTGGCGGACCCTATCAGCTGGAATACAGCAAAGTCGACCCAATTGGTCTCCACTATCCCCATGTTCTACAACACCTCATGGCAGCAGTCAAGATAATCATATGGATCCTCAGAAGCTGCCCCACTGAAATGAATCAGAAAAAGCTTGGTGAACTTGTCCAACCTTAACAAAGCATCAGAAGACATAGCTGACCCATCACCGGTCTGGGCGAAACTACCCTAACTGGCTAAGCCGCGGGAGTTTGAAATCGAGGAGCCATCTGCTCCGGAGTATGGGTAGCAGGAGTCTGGGCTCCTCCCGCTAGCCTGAGAGACGGCTGGTGCTACGGAAATGTGCCACTCTGAGCTACACTCTCCATAAGGCCCACTAGACGGACCAAGGCATCCTGAAGTACCGGGGTAGCGATGAACCCCTCTGGAACCTGAGTTGGTCCTGCCGGAACGGTCTGGGTCATAACCTCATCATTAAACTCCACCTGAGTCTCTGCTACTGGTGATGGTGCTCAAGCTCTAGGCTGAGCCCTGCCCCTGCCTCGGCCTCTGGCACGGCCTCGGCCTCATCCTCTGCCCCTCATAGGAGCTGCCGTTGGAGGCTCGGGCTGCTGATCAGCTGATAAAGCGGCACGTGTTCTCGCCATCTGCGAAAGAACAAGAGTAGAAAGTTCAATTAGCATTGCGAAATCAAATCGCACGACAGAGAAGAATATGTGTGAAGTTATTCCTAAACTCTATAGCCTCTAGGGGATAAGCACAGACGTCTCCGTACCGATCCATCAAACTCTACCTAGATTGTTCGTGAATTGTGAGACCTAGGCAACCTAGTGCTCTAATACCCAACTTGTCACAACCCGAATTTCCCACCATCGGGATCGGGATGGCGCCTAACTTTTAGAATGTTAGGCAAGCCAATAGATAAAGATCTAACAAATTAATCACTATCCAAAATAGTAAATAACAATAATTTAAACCAAAAAAAGTAAGATGTGCGGAAATCTATAACAATCTAAACACTTACACAAGACAACCTAAAATCTGGGTCACAATCCATGAACTTCTAAGAGTCACTACAAATACTGGTTTAAAGGAAATACATCTGTTCTCGAAATAAAAGAAAACAGGGAAACTAGGATAACTGGAAGGGGACTCCAGGGTCTGCGAACGCCGGCAGATCTACCTTGGGTCTCCTATGGACTGAAGGCAGCAACCCAACTCTGATAAGTGCGGTCCAGTACCGGAATCTGCACAGAAAGTGCCGAGTGCAGTATCAGTACAACCTACCCCATGTACTGGTAAGTGCCGAGCCTAACCTCGGTGAAGTAGTGACGAGGTTAGGACACGAAAATAATAGGAAACTGTGCAGTTAAATCATATATGAGGAAAATAACAACAATTGGAAACTAAACAGATAATAACGGGAAGGGGGAAAACATGCTAAGGGGAGTACCAAATCTGGAAAATAGTACAGTAAGGATACACAGTAAAATAACATGCTTTGCACCAACAAAAGTAATGACATAGCAAACAAGTACACAGCATCACCCTTCGTGCTTTTACTCTCGTCCTTACCATAAGAATGAATAGAAACGGCATGGCATCACCCTTCGTGCATTAACACTCTCAGAATATGGCACGGCATTACCCTTCGTCCATTATCACTCACTCACAATAAATTGCATGGCATCCACCTTCGTGCTTTATACTCTTCCTCACCCAAACAACAGAACAATAACAACCTCGCAAGAGAATCATCAATAACCAATCTCGTTTCAATATTTAACTTTACAATATAAATCTCAATTGGAGTCAATACTCAAGCAATGTCCAATTCCAGGAAAAACATGATAAGATTTGTTCAACATGAAGAATAACCAGTTTAAGCATGAACAGTACGAATAAAGAATATCACAGTCACAAATATAAGACTCACTTGCATGCTATGATCCAATAACAACGTATAGGTACTCGTCACCCCACCTATATGTCGTACTCAACAACCAAACACATAGCAAATAAGGCAAGAACACCTAATCCCTCAAGCTACAATTAGCCACTTACCTCGATTCCACGGCCGAACTTAAGCCTCAATTATCGCTTTTCCTCTAGATTCCATCTCCAATCCACTCGTATCTAATCATAATTAACTTAATAATATCAATTATCGCTAAAGAAATTAATTCCAATGCACGATTATAAGTTTCCCAATATTTTCCCCAAAAAGTCAAAAACTCCGCCTGGGCCCACTTGGTAAAAACTCGAGGTTCGGACCAAAACTCATTCATTCACCCATTTACCCCAGAGCTCAAATATGTAATTGGTTTCGAGATCCGACCCCAAATCGAGGTCTAAATTCTAATTATACAAAAATTCCTAATTTTACCAATTTCTACCATGAAAATCCTAGATTTTAGGTTGAAAATTGATGAAATGCAATGGGTAATTGGAAGAAAGTAGTTTAGAATCAGTTACCAACACTTTGGGGAAGAATTTGCCTCTTGAAAATCGCCTCTAATCCTTCTTGTTTTTGAAAATATAAAATAATGGCCAATTCCTGTTTCTGCTTCTGTTTTTTTTTTAAAACACTGGACAGGTCTTCATCGCGTTGGCGACGCATTGCGGCCAGAAGGGCCTTCGCATTCGCGAAGAGCTGCTCGCGTTCGCGATGGTCTGTCCCTCCTGGCCATCTCGTTCGCAGTCCTGGGACCGCGTTAGCAAAGAGCAACTCAAAGATTCCCCAGTCCACCTCCATTTTACTTTACGCGTTCGTGTGATGCTAGTTGTGTTCACGAAGAGCAGCCCCCCAGTGTTCCCCGTTCGCGACCATGGCTTCGCTTTCGCGATGAACAATCCCCCCCAACCCAGGTTACACTTTGCGTTCGCGAGAGTATCTTCGCGAATGCGAAGAAGAAAAAGCAGAAACACTGACTGCAGCAAATCATACTATATTTCTAAGTATAAAACATCTCGTAGCCTATCCGAAACTCACCCGAGCCCTCGGAGCTCCAAACCAAACATACACACAAGTCTAAAAATATAATACGGACTTGCTCGATCGATCAAAATGCCAGAATAACAACTAAATCTACGAATTTAGCATCAAATTGCATGCAATTTTCAAGAAAGTTCAAAAGTTCTATTTTCTCAACCGAAGGTCCGAATCATGTCAAATCAGTCCCGTTTCTTACCAAATTTTACAAATAAGGTATAAACATCATAACGGACCTGTACCAGGCTTCGGAACCACAATATGGACCCAGTATCAACAAAATCAATTATTAAACAAATTCTTAAAACCTTTATATTTCCAGTTTAACAATTTTCATCAAAAATTCATTTCTCGGGCTAGGGACCTCTGAATTCGATTTCGAGCATATGCCTACGTCCCATATTTTACTACGGACCCTTCGGGATCGTCAAAATACGGGTCCGGGTTCATTTCTCAAAATATTGACCGAAATAAACTAAAATCAACTTTTAAAGGCAAAACTTAATATTTCCTCAAATTTTCACGTAAAGGCTTTCCGAAAACGCGTCAGGACTGCGCACGCAAATAAAGGAGAAAGAAAATGAGGTTTTGAAGGCCTCGGAACCCCGAATTTGGTTCTAAAATATGAGATGACCTTTCGGGTCATCACACTTGCCTAGCAAGCAGTGTTTGGCACCGTCACGACTTTGGTTGGACTTGGGATCATAATATTATATATACATATACTTTTAGCTGAATATCACATAATAATATGGTCAAATTTATTGATTCAATTAAAACCTTTTGGTTTATTACTAACTTAGAGATTGTTTGAGTCATCTATTGTCTCAACCATGCTCAATGCTTACTACTTGTTTAACAAAATTTTAATCAAATGAGGAGACTATTCTTAAACATTAACAATTATATAGAAAATTGGAAGGAGTTTATACTTCATACTTATTGGAGGATTAGGGGTCAATGAAATTGGCTATCGTAATGGTTAGGCGTTTCAATACATAGTTAACGATTAATAAAACCGAGAGGATTGCTTTTCGTTTAGATGATCGTAATGGTTCGATGAAATGTATAGAGTTATTTATAATTTATTGAATTGAATGAACACCATAAGTTATAAGTCATAGGTGAAGTCTCCGTCCACTTTAGTCATAAATTTTCACAAACTTATCTAATTTCTCAACTATCGATTCTGTTATATTAATTAGCCAATTTCATCTCGAAAATTCCATAAATTCTTGAAAGTTTCAAAAAGAGATCATCTCGAAAATTTCATAAACTCATGCAATATTCACAAAAAGATCAAAGACATCAAATATTTTTTTTTTTTAAAGTTGCCGAAATGATTAAGATAAGTTTTTCCTTTTCATGAAGATCAAATACATTTCAAGAAAGTTCGTATCATTCTAGTTCGAGAAACGCACTACTTGCTCGAATATACGGAACACTCCAGTACCAAATCAAGTCAAAGGTTTGGTTCGTATTTTTTTACTCAATACCAAATCAAGTCAAAAGTTTGGTTTTTCGGTTTCGTGCGATTTTTCGATTCGGTTTGAACACTCCTAATTTGGCATATATAGTCGATCGTTGGAAAAAGTTAAGTAGATTTTGTATGTTTCACAATCTTTAATGTTACCAAAAGTTAGTTTATTTAAGAGCGTCATATTAATATGTGTGTATTAAGTTTAAAAAGAAGTACATTATGATGTTCGTTAGATATTCATACATGATCAATTATAAATTTTAATTAACATAGCATTCAATTAGGGGCGGATGCAGGATTTTTTGTAATCGGTGTCGTATTTAAAGAAATGAACAAATAGATAAATTACTATCACGATACACATAAAAAGAATACAAATTCAAATCTTATTAAAAAAATGAATTCAAGTATAATACTACAAGTCTACAACCCTCCTCGACAAGTTTTTACTTTTGAAATGTATTCAGAGTATTTTTGCCAGATATAATAGTAAATACTACAGTATCTTTTTTATATATAACACTAAGTAATCACTTAAAAATTATTTTATTATTTGACTTTATAATTTGGGTTCGGACCAACTTTATCTTCCCCAAGAAAAAGATAGAAAGAAAAAAATAGTAAGAAAACTTACCATGGAACATGCTTGGAGGAAAAACAAGTTTTTTAAAAGAAAACGCTCAAAATATTACTCAACATGAAGCTGCTCAAGTTCGAACCCATGACCTCTCCTAAAAAAGAAGCACTTGACCAGAAAAGCTAGTGAGAAGTATGTGTAAAATTGTGTCATGTGTATTTAATAAGATACTTTTTGTACATATTAATAATTTATACATGTTTAATAAAATTTTCCAGCGAAGCGGTGTCGGATGACACCGCTTGCACCAAGGTGCATCCGCCCCTGCATTCAATAGAATGTGAGGTGTAAACATTACTTATATTGACGATGTATATTTTTAAATGAATGAAAATTATTTACATCGCTTAATTGTTTTTTAAAAATTAAACTCTTTTTTAAAAAAATTGAGAGATGTAAATGATTTTAAATTCATTACTAATATTTCAAATCTTTGTAAAGTATGTCGTAGTTAATTAATGTTGTAACCCGATACTAGGGAAAAGGAAAGAGACTCGTATGTTTACCATTTTGCGGCCTCATGCCAAGCAAGTAGGTGGTGATAAGGATACAATTCAAAAAGAAAATATCCGTTGAAACAAGACCTAACATATGAAATGACCGTTATATCCTTGATTAGATTTGACCAGCATAACAGAGCTGTACGCGAATTTCCAAGGGCGGCTCTAGAGTAAGCCCCCAAATAATTAAGGCCCCAAAAATAAAAAGTACTATATTATATTATTATATAATATATACTTCATAATTTATATTTATATAATTATTAATAAAAAATTTTAAATTTTAATAATTTTTAATATTTTGTAGACGTAAGATTTGAGTGAGTTAATTGGATATATTTTTCTCACTAAATTAAATAATATATTAACTTTCTCATCAATTTTATTTTTCTTTCTTTATGTATATTTTTTTTCATGACTCTTATGATTTTACTTTCTAATTTCAACTCTAATTCTCTAAATTAACTATTTTTTTTATCACAATTGATTGATCTATACACCAGAAAGCAAGTTCTTTTGTTTCTCATCTTTTTTAACTAAGAAATCCCCGAGAGAAATGTCGCAAGGTTCAAAACATGATGAATAATGTGCTCACCCATTACCATTTTCACTTAAGAGAAGAATTCAATATCATATGACGCGTGTCTAACACATACATCATGAGTTGTGCTCTCACCACTATATCAAAGTCACGTATTTTTTTTTTGTCTCAATATTATATGGATTTTATAAAAGACGTTTCAGAGTCTTTTTAATATATTTTGGTTTAGGCCACCAGCTCTGTTGAGCCGCCCTCATGGACAATCAACAATTATTTATAGACTACTGCCCCACTATAAATGTATTGTTCAACCAGCATTACTCACTGCCTTTAATGCTCTTGTATTGTTGCTTTATTTTAAGTGAGACTCTATAAATTTTATTGGGAATGCCAGGGGCGGATAAGTGATTCTAGTTGGGGACTAGTAAAGCCTTGATTTAGGTCTCCCAAAATTTTTAATAATAAATTTTATAATTTTATTTCAAATTAGACAATTTTAATGTTTGTAGAAAAAAATAAAAGAGTACAAAAAAAATTGTAAAAAAAAAAAAAAAAGGAAAGGTGTCTACTCTTAAAATGGAAAAATATTTTTTAAACTTTGAATTTAACTACTTACATCTTCATATTTGTAAATATATTTTTTACAACAATATCAAAGGTAACATGCAAATACATGTCTATTATCTCATGTATTTAAATTTTCCTTCTTTATGTCATGTAAGAATATATGCTATAAACAACAAGTATGAAAAAAGTGGCAAGATTAACTTTTTTCAAATATATGTATGAAAAAAATAGCAAGATTAAGAGCCCGTTTGGATGTGCTTATTATAAGTAAGTTTTTAATCCAAAATAGCTTTTAAACCATAAGTTAGGATTTCTAGCTTTCGGCTTTTGGCTTGTTTTTATCATTTTAGCTTAAAAATAAGTGCTTAAAAGCACTTTGTTTACTTTATCCAAACACTACAAAATAACTTAAAAGCGATTTTGGCTTAAAAGCACTTAAAATAAGTCAATCCAAACGGGCTCTAACTTTTTTCAAATATATGTGTGTATACGTCATCATAAAAAAGTATAAGGCCTCTTATTAAAATTTGGCTTTAGGCCACCTATTTTACGGAATCGCCCTTGCAAATTACACCTAAATAGTCTCACCATGTCGAGAAAAGCTAACCATGAAACCAAAATAATCGTATACCATACCCTTAAAAATGACATTAAAAAAAAAACTAACAATATCTTCTTACGTTACTCACATCACATTGCGACCAAAACGCCACAACACTAATTAACACACCACCAACATATTAAAAATTCGTAGTATTTTCACATTAGAGATTTCAGTGACCTTGCTTTAATTGGCTTCCTAGCTTTCTTCTTCCCATTTTTTTCTTCAACATCCTCGCCTTCAACATAGTCAAATTCATCATAATTAATTTGGGAAGATGAAAATTGTGTCAGGTGACTATCATTAGAGACTTGTGCCATACACTGAACATCTTTGGCTGTTGCATCACTATCTGCCTTTCTATAACCACCTCTTTTCTTGCCCCACGACGGACCAAAACCTGAATAATAGTAGAATTCGTAAGGACGGGAAGAAAAAGATGATTTCTTAGCACGAGGGCGGTGGTGGGAACTTCCGATCGCCGCCGCTACAGCCTCCTGTTGCTTTTCTGGTATTTTGGCAGAGTTGTTGTAATGTTTCACCTCGTCAAAATGGTGTCGGCATAAATTATCGCCGCTATCTTTATCCAACCCTAGCTCCTCCGTATATACATCCTCGTCTTGGTTATTCTCATACTTAACGGAATCACCACCCACTTCACTAATACTAGCGTCGTAGTAATAATCCCATTTAATCTCTTTTATTTCCCTTTCGTCATCCAATTTCATTGACGTGACGCTACGGAAAATCAAATTTGCTAACTCAGAAATAAAATTACTGAGAGTCGAGGTAAAAAATTTCAAAAAATCAAGAATGTATAGCCAAATGGAATGTCAAAAAATTTACAAAAAGATAATGGACTAGTAAAATCCTAATTATCGTTTTTTGACACATATATAGAAAATTAATAAAATGCAAAAAGAGAAGGTAAATAAGGAATCGAATTGATTTAACAGTATCAAAGTTACCTCGTGACAGTTCCAATAGAATCATAAAAGGCCCCAGTATTAGCATATCCATCATGCTGAAAACAATAAGAAAATGTATTGATGCAGAAAAGTGTCTTAAAAGAATAGGAGCTGTGCAATGGACAATAGGTAAAAACAGAGAAACCCCATGAAAGAAATTGAATAAGAAAGTCTAAACACACGATAAAAATTGTGGGATTGAGATTCTTAGCGAACCCTAATGAGAGTTACCAAGAAAACCCTAAACCACAAAGGTATGAAGGAAAAATGAAGGGGCATTTCATTCTCATAAAATGAAATAGAAACGAAATGGGTATTTATAGATCTGAGAAAGAAAGAAGAAGGAGAAAAAAGGATAGATTAATTAATGGACTGACCTGATACGAAAAAGACGGCAGTGGTGTTTGTGGGTCTTGGTTTTCTTCAATGGGGAAGGAGATGACATCCCATGGCGACTGGTTCAGTTGGCAAACAAGTGTTGCTGGTTGTAGAGATGAAGCTGCATATATGAGTGGGGAAATTTTAGCATGCTTCCTTATTCTCATGGCTGAACGAAAGCCTCACTAAAAAGCACAAGTATTGTTTGTCCGGTTTGAGATAGAAGCAGATCCAAAAGGACTCTCTTTATCTTTCCACTTTATATATATATAGACACGCAAATATGTTTTTATATACGTGTATGTAATATGTAGATTTTTTAGCCAAAATTGTCCCTTATGTTTTGGAGTAAGTGTAACTTTGTCCTTTATCTATTACACTGAGCACTTATAGTCCTTTAAGTTTGCTAAAGTTGAGCAGGTTTAGTCCATTTGACAAAAGACCCAAAGGGAGACCAAAAAACTAACAGCGTTTTAATTGAGTCAACTGGGTTAGACTCGTGAGAGTACGAGGGTTCGGGAAATATAAATTTTTTCCGATTCCGAGACGTGGGCCCGAGGGGCATTTTGGTCATTTTTTATAATTTCGCGTATTAGCTTAGAATTTAATTGTGGAATCAATTATTTGAATTATTATTTACAGTATGTAATTTAATTGAATAGATTTGAGCCATTTGGAGTCAGATACTCGTGGCAAAAGCGTGGTTTCAGGTTGACTTGCACTTGTTCGAGGTAAGTGGCTTGTCTAACCTTGTGTGGGAGACTTTGTCAAATAGGATTTGATATTTGGTAGTTTAATGCCTTGTACGTGAGGTGACGAGCGCGTACTTGAGCTAATTGTTGAAAATTCGTTTTTACTTGGAATTATTTAAATTGTTGAACCATGTTCCAAGTGAAAAACGGATTTTCAACAATTAGCTCCAGTACACACTCGTCACCTCACGTATAATGCATTCAACTACCAAATATCAAATCCTATTTGACAAAGTCTCCCGCACAAGGTTAGACAAGCCACTTACCTCGAACAAGTGCAAGGCAACCCGAAATCACGCTTTTGCCACGAGTATCCGACTCCAAATGGCTCAAATCTATTCAATTAAATTGCATACTGTAAATAATAATTCAAGTAATTGATTCCACAATTAAATTCTAAGCTAATACGCGAAATTATAAAAAATGACCAAAATACCCCTCGGGCCCACGTCTCGGAATCATAAAAAAATTATATTTTCTGAACCCTCGTACTCTCACGAGTCTAACCCAGTTGACTCAGTTAAAACGCTGTTAGTTTTTTGGTCTGCCTTTGGGTTTTTTGTTAAATGAACTAAACCTGCTCAACTTTAGCAAACTTAAAGGACTATAAGTGCTCAGGGTAATAGATAAAGGACAAAGTTACACTTACCCCAAAACATAAGGGACAATTTTGGCTAAAAACTCTAATATGTATATACAAATAGGTGTGGCTGTCCGAGCAGTTCGAGTTGGATCTAAGAATTGTGGTTTAGATTTTCGGTTTTCGGATTGGGCAAATAACAATCCAAATCAAATCCAATTAAGCTCGGATTGGATCAAATTTTTTAAATTGAATTTCGGATTAATTGGTTTGGATATTTTAAATTTTTTATATTAGGCTTATAAGTTGAGATATTTCTTCTTTTTATAAAAATAAATATCTAAATGAAGTACTCATATTAATGCCTCAAAAGTTCTTCACTCTCACAACAACCATCCAAATATAGTATTCAAGTAATGCAATTATCAGCAAGGAATACAACAGAGACATTAGTACTGATGATAAGAAGTAGCAATAATAAAACCTTATCTAAGCTAGCGTTTGGCCATAGATCCCAAATTTATTTTGAAAAATCTAATTTGGGTGAAGTTTGGTTTGAAGATGAAAATGTGTTTGGACATGCGATTTCAAAACATATTTTCCAACTTTATTTTGAAAAACCATGTATATAATTCCCAAGTTTTGGAAATTTGGCCCAAAATCAGCTCAATAGTTGATTTTGGAATTTGAAATTTTTGATTTGGGATTTGGCCAAAATATGAGCAAAATTTATGGCCAAACATGAGTTTTGAAAATAAATTTCAAATTTACTTTGCCAAAACTTATGGCCAAACGGGACCTAAATAGAAAGTTTTTTTGACAGTAACTTAGTACTCACTTAATAGTGAATATATGAGATAATATCTTATAGGTAGGATATTGAATTTACTATTATTAGATATAGATAATGGATTAAATATAAAGTATAAGAATTTCGAATTTTTGAATATCCAAATTTGAATTAACAAATCAAATATCCAGTTCGAAATTTACAAATTTAAAAATTTAGATCCAAAATCTAATCTATAATCCGAAAATCCAACTCAAAAATTCAAATTTCGGGTTTGCCCAAACTATACCCACCCTTATATACAAAAGGATATACTCCCTTTGTTTCAAATTGTTTAAGCTTTTCTGGAGTATGATATTCATATTGACTAATTTTCAATGTAAATAAGGATGTATGTTCTTAAAGTACTTTGAAATAAAAAGTACATATTTAAAAATTACATAATATGAACAATAAGTTAAAATGGTTAATAATTCAAAATATTTAAAAATTATTTACAAAAGAATAGTCAAAGAAAATTTTATTTGACCTCTTGCATAATAATAAGTTCATTCTTTTTTAAATGGAGAAAGTATCGTTCGTACTAAATTTATTCTCTGCAAATTTAGATTAGTCCAAACTTGAAAACGAATATTGAATATTGAATAAAAGAGCCCGGAACTTAAATAATGCTTTTTTGTACAAAAAGTACTTTTTAATGTTTAAAAAAAATTACATTAATAGGTAATTCGCAGTATTATACTATGAATTATTAAAAAAATATTTTTTTAAGCAATTCGCAGTATATTATTGTTAATTATTTAAAAAGGGGCCCAGCTTTTTTTTCAAAGGCAATTCTCAGTATTATACTGCGAATTAGGGTAATTCGCAGTATAATACTGCGAATTAGGGTAATTCGCAATATAATACTGCGAATTAGGGTAATTCGCAATATAATACTGCGAATTACCTTTGAAAAAAGATAACCCCTCTTCTTCCCCGACAGAACTCCCCCCAACTCCATTAAAATATTTTCCCCCACCATTCTGGTCCCCCACCCCCGTATTTTGTTAAAAAATAAAAAAAAATCGGCCCCACCCGTAACCTTAAGAGCAAGGAGAGTAGGACTCACACACAAGACAAGCAAGGATTCCTTCTTTCGGGTGGAAAAATTCGATTTCAATCAAATTCAAAAAAGTTAAATCAAGGTATTTCGATTTTCTTTATGTCGAAACTCGTATAGTACATGAATATTTGTATTGTTCAATGTGTTTCCATGTTAATTTGTGTTATGTTTGTGCTTAAATTTGTATCTTATTTATACACGACTTGATTTATTAGTTTTGGTAAAAACAAAATGTTAAAAGTTGATAAATTATTTGTATTTTAAATGTTATGTTTTTATTTGGTTAAATAAAAAATTAATATTATTTTGTTTGTTTGTTGTTCATATTTATATTTTATGTTAGTAGTTTTTATAGGTAATAGTGACCTTTTAGCGTAGTAAAATGTAGATCAATTTAGCATAGTAAAATATAGAGCCTTTTAGTGTAGTAAAATATATAGCCTTTTAGCGTAGTAGAGCCTTTTAGCATAGTAGAGCCTTTTAGATTACACTTTACAAAAATTAATTATTTAATTCATTAATCTAATAAAATTTTAAAAATATTAAAATTGACACGCATAATAATTAAGGATAAGTCGGTGCTACTGGGCCTCAAAAATGAAGCCTGGAACCCATACTTAATTATTTAGTAAATATAATTAATTATTTAATTCATTAATCTAATAAAATTCTAAAAATATTAAAATTGACACGCATAATAATTAAGGATAAGTCGGTGCTACCAGGCCTCAAAAATCAAGTCTGGAACTCATACTTAATTATTAAGTCAACATAATTAATTATTTAATTCATTAATCTAATAAAATTCTAAAAATATTAAAATTAACACGCATAATAATTAAGGTTAAGTCGTTGCTACCGGACCTCAAAAATCAAGCCTGGAACCCATACTTAATTATTAAGTCAACATAATTAATTATTTAATTCTTTAATCTAATAAAATTCTAAAAATATTGAAATTGACACGCATAATAATTAAGGATAAGTCGGTGCTACCGGGCCTCAAAAATCAAGCCTGGAATCCATACTTAATTATTCAATTCAATATTAAACATAATTAATTATTTAATTCATTAATCTAATAAAATTCTAAAAATATTAAAATTGACACGCATAATAATTAAGGATAAGTCGGTTCTACCGGGCCTCAAAAATCAAGCCTGAAACCCATACTTAATTATTCAGTCCAGTAGTAAATATAATTAATTATTTAATTTATTAAACTAACACGCACAATAAATTTTGTATAAATTATAGTAGACGACATGGCCTTTCCTCCGCCTACGCATCCTGGACCTGCCGAGGATCAGTTATTAGTGTTGCAGGGTGACCATAGGTCCTCTCCTTTGTATGGGAGAGACAGCTATTGGAGTAGCCTTTCCGCCCCAGGAGGCCCGACGATTTGTGGGAGTTCATGGCGGAGCATCCTTTCCATAGTCGCGTAGTCGAGCGCCTACAGGCTACAGGCTTCTATACGATTGTTCAGCTTGGACGGATGCAGCTCGATTGGTCTCTCATCACGGCGTTGGTAGAGCGGTGGCGACTGGAGACGCATACTTTTCACTTGCCCACCGGAGAGGCCACCATTACGTTTGAGGATGTTCAGGTTTTATACAGGCTCCGCGTGGATGGATGGGCCGTGGCACTGCCCCAGTACATTAGAGGGATGGTGCGTGCCCAGTTGTTGGATTTGATGGGGGAGTTTACTGGTTTTAGACCAGAGAGTGGCGCTGGGGGCAGTCGCGTTCTTTTGTCATCCATTGGAGATCAGATGCTGATTTTGCACCCAGAAATTCATGGCGAGACGGAGGATCTTTGGATTGAGAGGTACACGCGGATGGCGTTGCTCCTGCTCTTCGGGTGTATCTTGTTCCCGGACACTTCGGGGAGTAGAGTGACTATGCGCTTTCTCCATTTTCTCCAGCAGTTGGATGAGTTACCACAGTACAGCTGGGGGTCTGCTGTTCTGGCATACCTGTACAGAAGCATGTGTCGGGCGAGCATGGGCCCAGCGGTAGATATATGTGATTTTCTGCCCCTCATACAGGTGACAAAATTTTGAAATCCCCTGTTCATTACTCTGAATTGTATATCGTGAAATGACTCATAAATTTTATATGAACCTTTTCTCTTAGGTGTGGTCCTGGCAGCGGATCATGCCGTTGCAGCCACCTCTACCACCACTTTCGCCCGGTGAGGCTTATCCGTTTCTTCCTCTAGCTGTCAGGTGGATTCTCTGGCGTGGGAACTACCGAAGGAGCGATGCTCATTATAATCTCCCCCTTGTCAGGGATGTGTTAGATATGTTGGTGGACGGATAGTTAAAAATGTACCTACACTTGTTTGTTTTAAATTATGTTGTGTCGCGTGTACTCATTTTTATGTTATTATTTGGTAGTTCATCTGGACACCATACAGCATCGAGTTGGTTGCTCAGTTGCCCGCATGTTGCTCAGTCGACCGGCTGCTTTGGAGCACCTCTGTCCCGATGATCTTCTTCGATCACGTTGAGTATCATGCCACAGAGTGTGTGCTTCGACAGTTTCACCGTCCCCAGCCTATACCGAGGGAGACTGGATGGGAGCCTACACACTATCAGCGAGACGACCGTGGCAGCATGGACCAGCGGTATATAGGATGGCTACAACAGTAGATAGTTTATTGGGAGGAGCGGGTTGAGCGTATTTCGCCACCACCTACATATACCCAGCAGATAGTTTATTCACTGCACAAAAAGAACAAAAAGATAAGTTACCCAATGCTTAGAAAAAATACTTTAGATATAGTTATATCACTTTACTTACAAATCGTATTGTCTTGACGTTTCATGATGGATATTTTCAAGTTGGTGATGACTCCCAGATGGACCACCGTGGTCCAATACTCCAGACCTACACATATTCCAACTAGGGGCGGGGTCATAACTTATAAAATTCATATCCGGACGGTACCTCCTATAAAAAAAATATGAGTGTTAATACAAATCCAATTAAAACATAAAAAAAAACATCGCTAAACCGTAGTAAAATTGAAGTTTACCAGTCATCTTGTTGATTATATAAAGTGAAAAAATTATTTTGTGGATGCTCATTCGTCGGTGGTGATAAGTTTAAATCAAGGCAAGCTCTTTCATCAGCAATCTGTCCGGCAAAAACTGCTCCAGAATAATCGCCCGATGATTGGGGGTTATCCCTGCTATGTACGCTCTCATTACTGGGAAGGTCTTCCACCTTGACGTACATTTCCAATAATTTTATTACAATAAATCCCCTGTATTCATCCGGAATCCGCAAAAAATCTCTAAGAGTTTCATCATCCTCGATGTTAAACTCAGAATAATAAGCAAACCCATGCAGAGTTACTGAATAAGGAAATCTACCGGTTACTTTAAGGCTAACCGAACGCCTCCGCTCACTCATTTTTTTACGTAACAACGATACCAATGTATCGTACTCCATA